>JBAMBL010001224.1:0-19987 GCA_037043405.1 Drosophila subquinaria | reverse complement strand
GAATAGAGTCTTTGAAGTAGGCGAAAAAGTCCTAGTAAAAAGAAACCGCAGGCTTGGCAATAAACTCACGCCCTTATGTGAAGAACGGATCGTAGAGGCAGACCTTGGCACGACCGTTCTCATTAGAGGGAGGGTGGTCCACAAGGACAACCTTAAGTAGGGCGAGAGCTGAAATAAAACATTGATTCTACGCATCTTGAATTTAACTATAAGTTTCAACATTTGAGCCACTAGGCTTTACCTTTAAGTTTTATTATTTACGCCACTTGGCATTACCTTTAGAAAGACACGTAGTAATAGTTTGGTCCGTTTTGTCTGTCTTCCGCAGGTTCGGGTTTCTGCTATTTCTATTTTTTGCAAGTGCGGCAGCGCGTGTGACTAATTACTCACACGCCAAGTATATTCCCATTGTTGAGGGTCAAGTTCTGGTCTGGGAGGAATTCAATTTCGTCAGGCACACAGCTAACATCTCTGAGTACGAGAAAATGGTAAACGAAACAATGGAGCTATGTGAAATGTTTCCGCAGTCACACATGAGAAAGCTTCTAAGCGTAGATGCGTCCCACCTCAGGGATCTGTTAGAAGCTCTTGGCGTGCACCACAGGGTGGCAAGAAGTTTAGATTTCTTGGGCACAGCCCTCAAAGTAGTTGCGGGAACACCTGACGCCAGTGACTTCGAGAAGATCAAATTTACTGAGTTACAGTTAGTGAACTCTAACAACAGACAGGTAGCTATCAACACAAAAGTTCAAGAACAAATCAATCAACTCACTACAAGTGTCAACACATTACTAAAAGCTGCAAAAAAGAATCAGATAGATTCCGAGCATTTATACGAAACTCTTTTAGCTCGGAATAGAATGTTGCTGATGGAAATGCAGAATTTGATACTCGCTGTTACCCTTGCAAAAATTAATATCATAAGCCCAAATATATTAGATCACGCAGATTTGAAATCCGTTTGGATCGATGAACCCACAGGAACTTCAATAGCTGACCTTATGTCCGTTGCGTCCGTGAAAGTATTACAATCTGTTAATGCCCTTCACTTTATCATTAAGTTCCCGAAAATCAAAATGGCTTGCAAAAAGGTGATGCTGTATCCAGTTGCACATGAGAATGCTGTGCTACAAATCGACGACAACATTATAGCTGAGTGCGGAGATCAAGTACTCGCCCTTAAGAATTGCACTTCCACGCCGGGAGGAACTTTTTGTCAACCTTCACCGACCAGCTCTTGTGCCAGAGAGCTGCATGCTGGTGGCTTGGCAAACTGCCAAATACAGCCGAGTCACTTAGACCCGATCACATGGGTCGATGACGGAATTTTGATCATCAATAACCGGCCTGCTAAAGTTTGCACTGACAACGGTACTGAGACTTGGGTTCACGGAACAAATTTAATCACGTTCAATAATTGGGCTTTGACCAACGAGACAAAGTACTTTAATCGCAACAATGTCCAGAGTAAGTTCCCCGGCTTCGCGGCATCTCCCCTTCTGAACGTCACCGGTCACCAAGACGTGCTGAGTCTCCCTTACCTTCATCGCTTGAATGAACGTAACCTGGAGATCATCAAGGAAGTCAAGGACGAAATTGGAAGCGTCGACAGCGTGGTAATAGCCTTCTTGTTGGGTGCTGCGTGTTGCACCATAATATGCATCGGAGTCATCTACCGTCGGTTCACCAAAAACATGGCATTGGCCAAGGAGATTAAGAAGGTGATCGCCGAGATAGGAGCGGCCGAGGGCGGCCTTAACTTAAAAGGGGAGCAGTTAACAGAGGCCAACGACACCAACTCCAGATGCTGATATAGCACTGGGCCGGATGTTCTTACAAGTTAACAGGGGTCAATAAAATGCAACATAACACCAGCCACAGATGCTGACATAGCTCTGGGCCGGATGTTCTTGCACGACGGCAGCGCACGAGGCGCAAGCTAATCATTCTAGCGGCCGTAGTGAAAAGCACACAATAGCTTAAGTAGTTTTGATCAACCTTTTGTAAATTTAGTTTTTAATTCAGCTTTCCCTGAGGCACATCGGCCCAGCGATTTCACGCGTAAAGTAACTCGCTCACTACGGCATATCGGCCTAGTGTTCTATAAACTACATAACGTTAATCAACCTTGTATTACAAAACAACAAAAATTATCTAAATAAAAGTCTCACAAAGAAAATCCGCGAAGACTTATCATTTAAATATTAATTTATATATATAAGATATATAAGATATATATTAGAGTGCATCGATTTTTTTCACAAAAAATGGTAACCCATTTTCGTAATCTGTGGTCAATTCTAAGATGTTTGATAAGATATGAATTCCTGGTCCGCGCTTATTGAATTGAAAAATAAATTTTTTGAACATTTATATCTTGGGTGTTTATGGACCGATCCTGACAAACTTGGTGTCAATAAAAATTAACAAATTCAAGGACGTTAAAAATGTCCTTTGGGCCAAGATTATATTAAATTCTGACTAATTTTTTTGGATATATCTTGACATAATCGAATCGCGAAATCATCGTTCCAAGGATGAAAATTATGTTTAAAGGACATTTGCTCCTTTGTTTCTGTGAAATTTTAAATGTCCTGGTCCTAACAAGAGTATTGACACCAAGTTTGTCAGGATCGGTCTATAAAAACCCAAGATATAAATGTTCAAAAAATGAATTTTTCAACTCAAAAAGCGCGAACCAGGAATTCATTTTAGAACTATGGTTTCTTCGTAAAAAAATCTTAGAATTGACCACAGATTACGAAAATGGGTTACCAATTTTTTATAATTGTTTGAAAATTCCTTAAAAGGCACTTATTCGTCATTTTCATACAATAAGTGTCTTTTAAGCAATTTTCAAAAATTGTGAACATGGAAAACTCAAAACAATTCTTGAGGCAGGAAACTTCACAACAATGAATAATTCCATCACAAAGTACTTACAATGTAGTACTGAAATGACAGACAACGCAAATGTAATATTGTACGCCCAAAAAGGACAAGGCCAGCATGGTAATTACAACAACAGAGGTAATTATCGCGGTAGAGGCAATGGTCGCGGTTATTATAATAATAATAATTATAATAATAATTATAATCGCAATAACGACCAGAATTATAACTACAATAACAATTACAGAGGAAACAATAGAGGTAATGATAAACAATAGAGAAAGTTGTAGAGGAAATAACCAGCAAAATGGAGGTTATAACCCTAATAATAATCACTGCGGACGGCAGTCCGCGCTAGTGACGAAAGCAGCACGAAGTGTGCGAAAGCGACTAGCATATATACACAGGAAGAATGGAAAATTTGCTATGACTGCCCGATCAGGTCGAGCTATATACCGATCGAAAGGTACGAGTATCAATTAAACTTACAAATGTGCATACTAAGACTTTTGAAAACTCACCTGGTTCATGAGATAAACAGGTGTAAGTGGGAGGGGCAAAATTTAAATGATTGGAGCTAATGGGGCCGTTGGAGCCTTTTTGATTTTTTTTAAATTAATTTTTAACTATTTTAATCAAAAATACGCGTCGAATGACACCTTGATCATCAAAATCCGATCACTGGTTCAGAAGATTAAAAATTTGAAATTTCCCTTTTCAAAACGCGATGAAAAGTCAGTCTGTATGTTTGTTTGTTTGTCTGTATGTTTGTTTGGATCAAATCGTTGATTTAGCTTAAAAGTTTGAATGAGGACTTGTTCCCGCTCAAAAATCTAGAAACGTTTGTTCTACGACTTTTTCGAAAAATCGCTAGTTTAGCGGGAAATCGCTAAAAGCCATCCAAAGTATAGAAGCTACAGATGCGATCTATATATCGTTGATAAGGTATTTCGAAGGGCTCTTAGGCATACCTTCAAGGTTTTTTTTTTAAGTAAAGAGGTAAACAGCTACAGGTGAAATAAGGTATTTTTTTCCACATTTTGGCGATTTAAGAAAAATCTACACATGAAATCACTTTAAAATATGTTATTTATTATAGGAAATTAGATTCCGCGTTTTTTGACATATAACACATATCTGTCAAAATTCGTTTGGACAAGATATTACCTATTAACTGAATATACCTTTTACCTTCACACTACTGCATGTAAATATGCAGTATATGCACTGCTTGCAGCGTAATGCGGAAATAAACTGCTTGCAAGTTGTGAATTCTTTTTGCGGCATATAAATTATTTTATAATCAAAAATATAGAATCGTTTGTTCTACGACTTTTTCGAAAAATCGCTAGTTTGGCGGGAAATCGCTAAAAACCGCTAAAATTTAAGCCCCGATAGCATCCAAATGATAGAAGCTACAGATGCGATCTATATATCGTTGAAAAGGTATTTCGAAGGGCTCTTAGGCATAGTTTTACACATAAATTATTTTAAACAAAATTTTTGCATTCGGCACTGTGCAAAACAGTGAGTTTTATTTGGTCTGAAGAATTGAGACATTTTAGCGCAATGTGCCGAGTGCAAAAATTTTGTTTAAAATAATTTATGTGTAAAACTTAATATTATTCGTCACAAAATTGGATATCAGAAATTTTGGGGCATGAAAATGTTTTCGTCACTAGACTTTTACCTCGTAAAGAGGTTTTTTTTATGTAATAATAATAACAATAATAACAACAACAATGTAAGGGTAGCCCAAAACGCTCCGGGAAACTCCCAACAACCTTTAGGTACTCAGCAGCAGGAAACATTGAAATTCACTCCATCAATCTCAGCCAAAACACATTCGTAACTTTTATAAACGGGAAAAGAACTAGTCTTTTTAATAGACACAGGTGCAGAAATATCCATATTAAAAGAAAATTTCGATGTTTTTCAATACATCCAAACTAATCATATAATCAATATACAGGGAATAAGTCAAGAAGTTAAAAAATCAAAAGGAGTAACTTCTATCAAAATACAAACTTCTAAATATAGTGACATAGAATAGAATATAATAAATCCGTCATAAACCCAAACGATCTTTTGCAAAACTTCACTTTCCAAAAGCTTATCGAACACACATCACTTTTTAAATCTTATCAAAGCTTTGCATGTGCAAAGTTATGTAGAACTCAAATGTAAACTAACAGAATCCAAATAGGTAAGCAAATGTAAACAGACAGCCAGCAGAGTTTTGAAGGTTTGCCGTGCCTAGATCAAAAATCTTGTAATTAGTTTTAAGTTGACTTTTAACAAATAAAGTACACGAATATAAAATAAAAATAAAATATATTTTTTTATTTGATATTTAATTGGCGCAGCCGGTAGCATATTTAAGTCATAGTAATATCCGTGATCCTTTTACAATCCAGTGTTAAAGAATCCTTGTACGACCAAGTGATTCTTTAGGATTGAGCTCGCGAATTGCTGCAAAAAAGAGATTCGGTTAACGTTAAAATTTTTGACGCAAGGATATCAGCAAAAGAGCACGCGTGTGTTTTTAAAATAAACCATAGTTGCCCGTAGTAACATAACTTAACCGCCACTTGTGAAAACAATTTATTTCAAACTCGGTTAAAGACAATTAATTGTGGCCCGTTAAAACATAACGTGACCGCCACATAAATGAACAAAATGTTAATCAAGTGATTAAATAAAGTATTAAAACGCCGCTAAATAGTGCAGTTCACTTATACTGAGCAGTACGTGAACAAAAATCAGTTGCACGCTAGATAAAGCGTGACCGCCACCCAAATTATATTTAACTAAACACAGTAGCCCGCTTCATTAGTGTGACCGCTACCTCATCCCCGTTAAATCAAACAAGTCAAACAAATCAAACAAATAAACAAGAAACATCAGAAAACATGGCATTAACAAACGACAACCTAACTTAATTGCTTCGAAAAATCCGCCAAGTACTTCAATTTTATGGAGATCCATGCAGCCTCAGTCCTTTCATCAGGCGAATTGAGTACTTGATGAACCTTTACCAAACCAAAGACGCACGACAGAATGCCGTAATTTTTGGAGCCATTGAATTACAAATCGTTGGAGATGCTGAAAAAATATCACAGCTCGGATTTCACAACGAATGGACAACTCTAAAACGTGCCCTTATTGATGAGTTTAAGACGCAAACACCACTGGAAGAATTACTACAACGCCTCTACTCTACACCTTACAAAGGTAACTTACGTCTGTTCTGTGAAGAATTAGAAGATAAGGGTACAATAAAATAAACAACGAATAAGCCTTAGAAGGCAATAAAAATAATTCAATTGTTTATACCCAAGCAATGGCCACCACAAACAAAAATACAATTCAACGCAAACTCCCAGATAGATTATTTATGACCTTGGCAAGGTATGATATTTCGACAGTACAAAGGTTACAACAAGTTGGCCAGCAAGAAGGTCTATACGAAGACCCAATCTCTGAAAAAGACAATAAATCTGATAACCGTCCAAAGTTAGGCGTTAATTCCCTAATCCCAAATACTAACAACAAACTAATATCGATCACAACAAAAACACTTATCCCGGCCAACAATTCAGTCGCCCCTTCAATCCATTCAGGTCTCCCACGCAAGCCCAAAACTTGAATGTAAACAGTAACCAAACAGCTTATCAACGAGTGACACAGAATCCCCATAAGCAACAACAATTCGATCAGAATAGGCAATTGTATAATGAATTCAGAGAAGACTTAAATCGCGACCGACAGAATGACACCCGAAAGAATAGCCAGCCCCCACAGCAGCAAAGAGTGCCAACTAAGCGTTTTAAAGAAGGGAGCGGACAGTCGCGCATGCAAATTGACGACAGTCATCAACAGTACGAATCAGATTACGATGAAGACGCCGACCAATACAATAAACAAGACAGACAGTACCACCACTAAGCAAACAATACATAGAGGCGTCAAACAAGCATTTTTGTGATTTCATATTTTTTGTATAGCGTGAAACCCCAGAGCGTTCGGCAAAAGCCGAACGCTTTTTGCAGTGAGACCCCAGAGCGCACAGCATAGCTGAGAGCGAGCGCACACGAAAAATGTTCAGTCTCTCTCTCATTATCGTTTCTATGTGTATGTGTGTATGAACATGCGCACGCTTCTTAGTGTGCGTGAAATGTAAACATGCGGGCTCGATCACCCGCTGGAACATACCCTGTTACAAAAATACCCAAATACAAACAATTTTTTTTCTTATTTTCTTTGCTTTTTTCATTGTTTAATAATTGTATGCCACAGAAATATGATTTTTAATTAATAATACTGCAAATAATAATTAATTAACAATACAAAGCAAAGAGAATGAAAAAAAGTGTTTGTATTTAAAACAGGGTATGTTGCTACGGGTGATCGAGCATGCCGTCGCTTGTGTGCGCTCTCTCTCAGCTGCGCTTTGCGCTTTAGAGAAAAACGCGTTCGGCTTTTGCCGAACGCTCTGGGGTTCCACGCTATACAAAAAATATGATATCACAAAAATGCTTGTTTGACGCCTCTATGTATTGTTTGCTTAGTGGTACCACGAAGATCAATTACAGTATACAGAAACTGAGATGCAATTAGATCCGCAATGTCAACAAGCCGAAAATTTTCCAATAATAGCCTGGGAACACACCAATACACAGAAATTACGGTTAACACTCACAAATACCGATGCATAGTAGACACTGGGTCTTCAATAAACATGATGACTCAAAATTTGTTTAATCCTTAAGTCCATAGTAAACAAATAATTGTCCGAAGTATGACAGGGTATTCAAAGTCTCGAATACTTAGGTTTCGTGGTTACCAGCGAGGGAGCAAAGATAGACCCCGAAAAGGTTAAGGCGATTGAAGAATACGCTGAACCAAAAAACTTATTTGCTCTAAAGTCTTTTTTGGGCCTTGCCAGCTACTACAGGGTATTTGTTAAAGATTTCGCTTCCATAGCAAGACCTTTAACAAATATACTAAAAGGCGAAAATGGCTCAGTTAGTAAGCTTATGTCCAAAAAAATGCCGATAGAATTCGATGACTCGCAACGCGAGGCTTTCAATCAGTTAAGAAACATATTGGCAACAGAAGATGTCATGCTCATGTACCCAGATATTAAAAAGACCTTCGATGTAACCACTGACGCTTCCGCAAGTGGTATCGGAGCAGTGCTATCACAGGGGGGAAGACCCATTACGATGATTTCACGTACATTAAAACCATGTGAATCCCATTATGCTACCAATGAAAGGGAGCTATTGGCTATTGTATGGGCCCTCGGGAAAACTACAGAATTACCTATATGGTACCAGAGAGGTACACATTTTCACGGACCATCAACCACTCACGTTTGCAGTATCTGAAAAGAATACTAACGCAAAAATTAAAAGGTGGAAGGCTTTCATTGAAGAGCATAATGCAAAAATCCATTACAAGCCAGGCAAAGAAAACTTCGTGGCTGACGCCCTATCCCGGCAGGATATTAATGCTTTACAAGATGAGCCGCAATCAGATGCAGCCACCATTCACAGTGAGCTTTCCCTGACGTACACAGTCGAAACGACTGACAAGGCCTTAAACTGCTTTAAAAATCAAGTAGTTTTAGAAGAGGCATGTTATTCGTTGCATCGAAGACTAATCATGTTCGGCAACAAGACCCGCCACGTGATACATTTCACAGACAGAAGTAGTCTCATGGAGACACTAAAACTTGTAGTGAATCCTGATGTTGTAAACGTGTTCCATTGTAATTTCCCAACTTTGGCCGCCTTTCAACATGAGCTAGTGTCACTTTTCCCGACAACCAAATTTTTGCACTGTAAGAATATGATGTCAGATATCACTAACAAGGACGAACAAGACGAACAGATATCACACAGAGCAGCACAGGAAAATGTACAAATCCTTCGTGATTACTATTTTACAAAAATGACTAAGTTGGCTAACGAGGTCGTTTTTAATTGCAAAGTATGTACTTCGGCTAAATATGACCGTCACCCAAAAAAGCAGGAGCTCGGGGAAACACCAATACCGTCTTATGCCGGAGAAATGTTACACATTGACATCTTCTCCACCGATCAGAAACTCTTCTTGACCTGTATTGATTAATTTTCTAAATTTGCAGTTGTTCAGCCATTAGCATCTCGTGCAATTACAGATATAACAACGCCCATATTGCAATTAGTTAACATTTTTCCGAAAACCAAAACCATTTATTGCGACAACGAAGCTTCGTTCAATTCAGAAACGATCACTTCGTTATTAAAAAATCAGTTCAGCATAGATATTAATAACGCCCCCCCACTCCATAGCTGCTCAAATGGTCAAGTGGAACGATTCCACAGCACGTTAATTGAGATAGCTAGGTGCCTGAAAATTTATAAGAAAATTAACGAAACTGTTCAAGCAATAATACGAGCAATAATAGAATATAATAGATCTATCCATTCGGTTACAGGGCACAGGCCACTAGACATAATACACGCAGCACCTAGGGAATTGCAGCAAACAATTAAGGACAAGATAACAAAAGCCCAACAAGATCAACTTACCAGACTTAATCCAGATAGGCAAAACAGGGTGTTCGAGGTAGGGGAGAAAGTATTTCTTAAAAACAACAAAAGGTTAGGCAACAAGTTGTCCCCATTATGTTCTGAAGGGATCGTACAAGCAGACCTGGGAACGTCTGTACTTAATAAGGGGAGGGTGGTCCACAAGGACAATCTAAGGTAACTGCAAAAATTTGTTCCATTACTACAACTACTACAGATCTGACTTAATCGTTTACTGCAGGTTTATCGGAATTATCCTCGCACTCCTGGCCGCAACGAATGCGCGTATCACCGACTTCTCCCATGCGAATTACATTCCCGTATTGGACGGTAACGTCTTAGTATGGGAACAATATAGCTACGTGAGACACTCGACCAATTTGACTGACTTCACCAACATTATAGATGACACAATACAATTTACCAAATTATTCCCACAATCGCATATGCGAAAATTGTTAGAAGTAGACATAGACCATGTTCAAAATTTATTATCCGCATTAATGATACACCATAGGATAGCTAGAAGCCTGGATTTCTTGGGGACAGCTTTGAAAGTCGTGGCAGGTCCTCCTGATGCGTCAGACCTTGAGAGAATCAAGATAACCGAGTCTCAGCTGATAGCATCAAACAATAGACAGATACAAATTAATACAGAAACACAAAGGCAAATCAATTTACTTACCGATACAGTCAATAAGATACTTAAAGAAAAAAGGGTGATTTAGTGGACACTGCGCATTTGTTTGAAACGCTACTAGCGAGAAACAGAATGCTGATTACAGAAATACAAAACCTCATGCTCACTATAACGCTTGCCAAATCAAACATTATAAATCCCACAATTTTTGATCACAATGATTTGAAATCCATTTTTACTGAACAGCTCACAGAAGTCCCTATAGTTAGTTTAATGGGAGTATCAAACATAAAGATTTTTCAGACTGATAGTATCATTCACATACTAATTGAATATCCTAAATTTAAAATTATTTGCAAAAAGGTCATAATCTTTCCTGTGGCACACAACAACACCGTACTGCAATTACATGACAACATAGTAGCGGAATGCGCCGATGAAACCCTAGTTGTGACAGAGTGCGCCACAACAAGCTATGCGACGTTCTGCAAACTGGCAACGCATGATACCTGCGCACGCGGGACACACTCAGGCGGCTCAGCTATATGCCCACGCAGCCCAGTCACCTGGAACCGGTCACCATAGTGGATGAAGGAATAATAATCATCAACGAGCAGGTTGCTAGAGTCATCGTAGACGACCGGCCCATAATAACAACAAAAAGAGGCCATCTCGTAACATTCGAACACGCAGCCTTAATAAATAATACTAAATATCTAAATCGTAACAGAGCTCTAAGCAAGGCCCCAGGCATCGCCCCTACTAAACATCACGGGACACGATCACGTATTAAGCCTACCACTACTACAACGTATGAATGAGCACAATCTACATATCATCCAGGAACTCAAAGACGATGTTACATCTGGCGGATCTCCCAAATTCTGGTTCGCAATTGGAGTTGCAGTCAGCCTTGTTTTCTGCGGTCTCATCCTCGCACATCAATGGTGGATCCGGCGGAGCTCTTCAGTCAAGCTACAGAAGGTGATCAGCGAATTAAACATCACCGAGGACGGCAATGATCTTGAGGAGGGAATAGTTAACAAGCAAGTTAACTAGCGGCCCTCGCTAGAACTTCTCGAGTAACCCGCGCGCCCGGAATGCTGACGCATCAGATTCGCGCTGCACCATTCTTAGCTTTAACGATTGGGTGCAATAGCCAGACAACAGTTTATGTCGCAATCGCTTTGCTTATATTATGTTTATGCTGAGTCGGCTTGCCGACCATGAGCCCATGGCATGTTCAGTAGTTTTCCATTTAATGTATTTAGCTGCAGATTCGTACTCTTTTATTTCACAAATTCAGTCTTGTATCTAGCTTTAAACAAAGCACGTCAATTATAAATGCACTACTCCGGCATTAGCCGTACTGAACCTTAAGTGTTTTATTGCTAAGCCCTAAGGCTAGCAACAGGAGAACTTCACAGTTATCCCACCGCTAGCTTCATTGCTATTACCATTGGACTTAGCTGCAACCGGCGGAGTCACTGGATCAACGTACCCGAGTGGAGCCACAGACATTAGACCCACACAGCAACCGGCAGGTGCCACTGGACTCGACTAGGGAAAATAATAATTTATACAAACCGCTCTGTCTTAACAAACAAAACATATACTATGAGAACCTGGAGACGTCCATCTCATCAATTTCTGATACCAAGACGCTCTGGTGTTTAATTAGACGACTGAATGGAACGAGGGGCAGAAAACGTATCCAAGTACCTGTAGGTGAGCTGGCCTCCTATTTCGGTAACATGCTTTTTGCAGTACCTAAAGACACGCTCAGTTTTGCTCTTCCATTTACATCGGTTAAGGAGCTGGATAGAGACTTTACTTTGGATGAGTTGAAAAGCGTATTAGCTCGAAGCAAAACAGAAAAAGCTCCTGGGGTGGATAGAGTCCCAGTAGAGTTCATTAAGCATGCTACTCCTCTGTTTAAAATGAAGCTTTTGGTAATTTTCAACCATATTTACAGAGAGGGTCTTGTTCCATCGAGTTTTCAAAAAAATATAATTTATCCACTATTAAAGAAATGAAACCCAAGAGATGCAGGCAACTACAGAGGCATATCTTTTTTAAATTCAAATTTAAAAGTTTTTACTTCAAAGGTAAACAGCGTTTGTGGAATCGAACTGTCTGCTAAGCGAAAATCAGTGTGGCTTTCGGAAGGGCTACTCCACAGTCGACAGCATTTTCACACTAACAACAATTGCTAGAGAGCACCTAAAGCAAAAGAAGAAGCTGTATCTATTCTTCATTGATTTTAAGGCGGCATTTGATACAATTGACAGGAGGAGTCTTATGTTAAAACTAAGCAATGCAGGAGTATCCACAAAAATAATAAATATTTTGCAAGCATTACACATGGAATACTTTATCAGAGTGGTTCGATACTAATCTTGGAGTCAAGCAAGGCTGTTTACTGAGTCCGCTTCTATTTGCCCTTTTTATAGACGATATTGCTGATCAATTGCCCGGAGGAGTAGAGTTTGGAGACCGCACATATAAAATTCTTATGTACGCCGATGACATGGTCATACTCGGGAGCTCTCCAAGCATGCTTCAAAATATGATAAATGCAACAAACAACTACTGCAGCATCTGGAACCTCATAATAAATACAGATAAATCAAAAGTTTTATGTATTCGAGACGGTAGGGGTCGATCATCACGGTTGGAGTCATGGAATTTAGGTGGAGAACCGCTAGAAGTTGTTGTTGTGTCGTACCTGTGGTTTATATATTAATCGGGCTCGAATGACCAAATTTGATCGTGTCCACAAGAATGTTAAATATGCAACGTTGTGTGCTAACGACCCTTGCATATGTCAATGCTTGGCTTGTCGTTCCACAGGCTCTCCGTTGTAATGAAACACACTTGTTTAAATTAAAATATAAACTTTATTTTAGCGTGGATGCGCTCAGTAACTCAGCTTCTTCAATTCTTGATTTCATCATCTTTTTCTCGCGGTCAGACTCAAAGTACGGTACATTTCGGTGCTGCCAACTTAATCAGAACTTAAAAATACCAAATTATTTATGTATTCAAAACTGCCAACTTGGCTTACAATTTGTATCGATATTTATCGAGATAGATTAAAATTAAATATATATCAAAAATTCAATAAATTTGCAACATTCTCCTCCCAAAAGTATTGGGGTCATACTTAACAATACTTTTTTTACATTACATTTCATTTTTAGGGAGTACATCTAATTTAATTAACTTAACGACTGGTCTTTTATAAATTCCATTCTTTGTCTTAACATCTACTATTCTTACTCCGTCTACCGTCTCGTGATGGATATGTTTTTATTATTTTGCCCATTGGCCAAGTATTTCTTGGTAAATTCGAATCTGTTATAATAACAATATCGCCTTCAACAATTTTTATTGTATCTTTTGTCCACTTTCGACTGCACAACAAAAACTGACGGTATTCCTTTTTCCACTTTTGCCAAAACAAATCTGCTATCTTCTGAGATGCCTTCCACATGTTTAGCAATTTTAAATCAATATCAGTGGCGTCTGAGTAAAATGAGTCTCTATAGTTAGGTCCTATCAAAATGCTATTGGGAGTCAATGGTTCTACTTCAGCTAAATCAGAGGGTACATATAAAAGTGGTCTACTATTAATCATAAATTCTATTTCACAGAATATGGTTTTTAGTACATATTCTTTTGGATATCTTTCTGTTAACAGATACATCATGTATTTTTTAACAGATTGAATCAGTCGCTCCCATGCTCCTCCCATGTGTGGGGATAAAGGCGGATTAAAAAACCATGTACATTTCTTAGTCGTCATGAATTGAATTATTTCGTCTTCCGGCCAACTTGCTATAATTTCTTTTATATTTTTACTAGATTTCTTAAAATTAGTGCCATTGTCTGAATATAGCTCTGTTGGAAATCCTCGTCGACATCCAAACTGTCGAAAAACATTCATAAATGCGTTGCACGAAAGATCCTCAGCTATTTCAAGATGTACAGCACGAGTTGCCATACAAGTAAAAAGAACACCGTATCTTTTTACGTGACTGCGATTGACCAATATTTCTATTGGGCCAAAATAGTCGACTCCTGTCTTTAAAAATGGTCTTTCTGTTGGTTGGACACGACATGACGGTAATTGACCCATTAAAGGAACAAGTGGTTTGGATCTCTTATTTTTGCAAAACTGGCACTCTCGGACTATTTTCTTTACTACATTTCGGCATTTTATTATCCAATACTTTTGTCGTAAATTGGCTATAACAGTTTCTATTCCAATATGGCAATTCTTCACATGATAATAAGAAACCAACAGCTCTGTAATTGGATGTCCTTTGCTCAAAATGATTGGATTCTTTGAATCAAAGTCAAAATTTGTTTCCTCAATATGGTTCAATCGTCCTCGTAGTCTCAACAATCCATCATCTGTCATAATAATTGGAAGTGACTTTAAAGTGCTTGAATTGTCGATTGCTTTTGACTTAATAAAACAGTCAATTTCATTCTGGTAAGAATCTAGCTGTACCTTTTTGTATATCAAGTGTTCTGCTTTGTTTATGTCTATGGCTGTCAATTCATGTTGGGATTGTATGTCCTGTGTCTTCATAAGTTTATCAATGTATTTTAATACCCAGGCTGTGGTGCGCACAAATCGCATCCAATTCGAAAATCTTGACACATCTGGTATTACAATCAAATTTTCTATTTCTGTCACTATGTTTACGTACTCCTGTTCTTTTTCTGTATTGTCCGTCTGATAATCATCATTAAACTTTCCCTTAGGCCATCCCGAAATAGACTCGTACAAAAACGATGGGCCTTTTAGCCAAATGTCATTGGTGGAAAGATCAAGTTTTAAAATTTTTGTTGCCTGGTCGGCTGGATTTAATTTAGTAGGAACATATTTCCAATCGGACACATTTGTTAATTGTTGGATTTCACCCAGTCTCTGTGCTACAAACATTTTGAAACGCTTGCTGCTGGATTTAAGCCAATGTAAGATTATTTCAGAATCAGTCCACATAAATGTTTTGTTTATCTTGACATTTAAGATTTCTTTGACGGCTTTGCTTAATCTGGCTCCTAGCAACGCTCCCTGTAGCTCTAATCTGGGAATCGACATTGGCTTTAATGGAGCTACTTTTGATTTTGCCATTATCAGTGAACATTCAACACTATACGAGTCGCTGAATCGCACGTAAGCACAAGCAGCATACGCACTTTTCGATGCGTCGCAGAATATATGCAATTGAATGTCACATTTATCTATTAGAAGAGTCGTCATTTGTCTTGGCACTTTGAATTCATTTATTTTTGTAATATTATTACACAAACTTTTCCAAATTGCATAGTTTTCGTCAATGATTAAGTCGTCCCAGCCTATTCCGCTGTCCCAAATTGCTTGTAATAGGATTTTGTTTGCGATTAACAAATTTGAAAGGAATCCTAATGGGTCAAATATTGACATTGTGATTCTAAGAACTTCACGCTTAGTTGGTCGTTTCGTTAAATTCAAAATGTCAAAATGTACTTTCTTGAATTTCAAATTGTATCCAAAGATATCTTGTTTGAAATCCCACATCATACCTAGGATGCGTTCTTCCGTTATATTTTTTATTTGTTTAATGTCTGTCTGTGTATTTTCCAAATCAAGTTGTGTCAAAACGTCTTTTGAATTTGATACCCAGTTACACATATGGAACCCAGCTTGTTCATGTACATATTTCACCTAGTTGATCAAATTCACTGCACTAGTTACGTCTTCCGCTCCTCCCAAGTAGTCATCCATGTAATGATTATTGATAATATCATTACAGGCTTTTGGAAATTTGTCTTTGAAATCAAGTGCATTGCGATTTCTTGTCTGCTGAGCAATGCTTGGACTGCACTTGGCACCAAAAAATAACACTTGGATTTCATAAATGTCTGGCTTAGATTGTCGATTCGTTCCTCGCCAGAGGATTCTTTGTGCGTGTCGGTCTTCGTCGCGTATTTGTATTTGGAGGAACATCTCTCTTATGTCACCAACAAACGCTATCTTGTGCTCTCGGAAATTCATTAACACGGACACCAGTTGATTATATAAATCTGGTCCTGTCAAAAGGAAATCATTTAAGCAAAATCCATGAGATTTTGACGCGGCATCAAATACTATTCTGAGCTTATCCGGTTTGTTGCTATTAACTACACCAAAGTGTGGAAGATAATAGGTCAAAGGGGTTTCTATCACTGCCTGATTTGTGTCTAGCTTTTTTATATATCCCTTAGATATATAAGAACTATATAACTTTCAGGTAGTTTCACGTTTTTATTTTTCCAAAAAAGTCCACACTCAAATTTACTTCCTTTTCTTTTTAAAGTTTCATCTATTATTTCCATACATCTTTTATCGTCAAGTGAAATCGGATTGTCATTAGCAGTTGTCAGTTCATTTTCTAAATTCCAGTACGATTTGACTAAATCTTGCAATGAATTTAAGTCGTCTTTGTCATTTTGTTCATCGCTACAATTTTGTATATGGAATGTAAAATCTGATTTCGAGTTTGTATTAGAGTCCATTATTCCATGAATCACCCAACCCAACGATGTCTTACTTGCAACTGGTCCTTTATATGATTCATACTTAAGTTTTCGTGTTATAATTACTGACCAATTGTCCTGTCCAATTAACAATTTAGGCTGTGCTTTATAGTAAGACTGATTAACAAATGGTTTTAAAAATGTCCACTTGTCAGTCAAACTGTCAACGTCTAAAGACTGCATTGGTAAATTAAGACCAGAAATTGTTTTTACTTTTCTCAATGTGAGCGATTTTGACGATTGACTTTTTCCCTTAACAGAAACACTAACTACTTTGGACTCACTCTGCTCATACACCTCGTCATTAGTCCACTGCATTTTCAATGGTTTTACAGGACCGTCTAGACCCAATTCGTCAGCTAGATCTTGATCCAATAAGGACACTGTGGAAGCCTCATCTAAAAGAGCATATGTTTCAATTGTCTTGTTTGGACCAGTAATCGAAATAGGAACTACTTTTAGCATGACTTTGTTATTATAATTTATGTTGCAATTTACTTCAGTTTCTGTGCTTGTTGTCTCTTGACTTTGCGAATTGTTATCAATTGGATTTGGCGGTCTATTCTTATGCAACAAAGCGTTGTGTGTTTGGGTACAATTATTAATTTTGCATGGCTTCTTACGCTTGCATGTTTTCATTATATGGTTTTTACCGAGACACGAAATACATAAATGATTATTACTAACATGTTGCCAGCGTTGGTCAATATCTAGTGATTTAAATTTAACACATGTTGTTACGTAATGGTTTGTCTGTTTACAATAGTTACAATATTGAGACTTATCTTGTTTGTCATTATTTGGATGATTTGAAACAGTCAGAGTTGTTTCTTTTGATTTACCTTGCCCATAACCTAGCATCTGTGCTGCTTTTGTTTTCTTACCAAGCCATTTATGTAAAATTATTAATTTCGGCTCATTGTCTTTTGAATCTTGGTAAAATTGCATAAAGGCAAGACGCTGATTAAGTGGCAACTTTTCTAAAATGTCGTCAAACAAAAGTGGATTACGAATATGATCAAGCTCTTCAAATGTCAATAACGTGTGTACTAGATTAGTAAGCATATCATAAAAACTTATAAGTTTTTCAGTTTTATCTTCTTTGACGGGAGAGAAATTTTTAATTTGGTCAATTAAATGTTTTATAATATGAGTCGGATCTCCAAATCTTTCTTTTAATAAGTCAATGATCATTGTGACGTTATTTGGCATTAACAAGAGTGATTGAACAGATTCTTTTGCACGACCAGTTAGTGCTTTTCGCAATCGGCTTATATTTTCATAATTAGTAAATTTACAAATTTCATTGCTATTTTGATATTCAGCATAGAATATCGGCCATTCAAGTGGATTTCCAGAGAATGTCGGTAAATCTTGTGATATTGTTTGCCTAGCCATGAATGTTTGCATTGAGTTTGCGTTGACAATGTTTTCGTTGTTAACTCTTATATCATTACTGTTAATCACATAATCTTGCGGTTGTCTATTAACCCACTCACGTGTTCTATTTTCAGCTTCAATGTCGTTGTTTTCCATGTCAGGATCTTGGTTGGCATCTTGGTCGTCGATGTCATCCTCTAGTTGTGCCATTTCTAGCTGTCGCTGCATTTCATTTTGCTTCTGCTTGTAGTCCAGTAAAGCACGTTGTTGTGAAATCTCTTGTTGCGCTTTAAAATGTTCCATTTCAATTTGTAGCTTCCGAACCTTCGCTGACTTCTGTGAGGTCTGTGTTCGTGCCGTCAATGCTTTCTTTATGGCTGCTGCATTTGATGTCGATGCTTGCATCATAGTTTTGTCGAGGTGTGAATCGCTTTCACGGTCACTGTTGTCATCAGATGTTTCTTCTTTTGAAGCTGTCTTTCCACTGCGTGTGTTAACCATGATTTTAGTTCGCAAATTTTAACTTTGCAGATGAAATCACCAAAACGATCTGTGTGTGTGTGTATGCCCAAGTATATGTACTCAGCAATGCATACATACACCAATACGTGTACTGCAGAAAGTTTGTCTATGTGTATGTAACCGCGTCAGGGTACATACACTTCTGATGAAATTCTTCTCAAAGTTTGTCTGTGTGTGTGTATCCGCGTCAGGGTACATACACTTCTGATGAAATTCGAATTTCCAAGAATTGTCAAAAAGCTGCTGTTTTTCCAATGTGCCGTTCCGTAGGCTTCGAAGGACCATTAATGTTGTGTCGTACCTGTGGTTTATATATTAATCGGGCTCGAATGACCATTAATGTTGTGTCGTACCTGTGGTTTATATATTAATCGGGCTCGAATGACCAAATTTGATCGTGTCCTCAAGAGTGTCAAATATGCAACGTTGTGTGTAAACGACCCTTGCATATGTCAATGCTTGGCTTGTCGTTCCACAGGCTCTCCGTTGTAATGAAACACACTTGTTTAAATTAAAATATAAACTTTATTTTAGCGTGGATGCGCTCAGTCACTCAGCTTCTTCAATTCTTGATTTCATCATCTTTTTCTCGCGGTCAGACTCAAAGTACGGTACATTTCGGTGCTGCCAACTTAATCAGAACTTAAAAATACCAAATTATTTATGTATTCAAAACTGCCAACTTGGCTTACAATTTGTATCGATATTTATCGAGATAGATTAAAATTAAATATATATCAAAAATTCAATAAATTTGCAACAGTTGTCAAAGAATACAAATACCTAGGTATCATGATAACATCAAACATGTCACTTGTGAGTCATTTCCGTCAGAAACTTTGCGATTCAAAAATTGCCTTGAATAGTACTTGGAGTAACCTGATGAGTAAAAAGCACGTAAAGGCTAGCACGAAGTATAAAATGTTTGAAGCAACAGCAAGAGCCATAATGTGGGCGGCAAGTATGGGGATATATGCAATACAATGAAGTGGAACAGCTTCTGCGTTTTTTTGTAAAGAAGATTTTCCATTTGCCTATGAATACTCCAGACTACATCATCTACTTGGAAACCGGACTACCATCTTTGTTCGAGTATACACTGCAATTGAATTTTAATTTTATGAACAGATGTCTCAAATTACCGGAACAGAGGGCGCCCTATTCTGTGGCTTCAGAAATACTTCGGACAAGATCGCCATGTTTCGAGCACTGGGAGCGACTTGCAGCGCATTACGAGGTTGAATTTGATTTGAACGACCAAGGATTATGGAAAAACGCTCAGACTAGGCTACTACTGGCTATAAACAGAAAATCGGGTATTGGATACATTGAACAAACACACCAAAGCAGATCACAGGACTTTTATAAAACACTAAACCATAACCTTAACGAAAAAAAT
>JBAMBL010001222.1:0-108027 GCA_037043405.1 Drosophila subquinaria | reverse complement strand
TATCTTTATTAATCAATAACAATAATTCACATCCCAACTTACAAATTTATCTTACATATACTTATAATTTTTAAATAACTACATATAGAATATTACGTTATTCTTTCAAAAAGGGAGGTGTAGCGTGATCAACACTAATATTCAACATACCCAACTAATGTAAGGGTATATCAAACCAAATATACAATAACCCATTTAGCGACACTTTGTTGCTAAGCATAACACAAGCCAAAGTACATTCGAAATATGATCGTCCACTTATGAGTGGCCTGATCGCGGCGCAGAATATGCAACGTCTGCATATTCGGCCGCATACCATTCCTTTGTCTTGCGTTATGTATATACTCAATGTATATGCCATAAGTGTATACATATATGCATATGATCACTACATGCTCCCGCTCTGCCGCTGTACTCAGCGACAGAGACATATATGTAAAACTCCAATGTTAGACTTAAGTATACTGAAACAGTTGAACGTAATGCAGTCGATAAAATCTGATCAACGTCAACAGACGTTGGTCATTCAAATAAACTCTAAACTAAAACACTAAGTCTTTTGACTCAACTAAACTCCCTTAATTACACTCCCTTACCTTCATCGCTTGAATGAACGTAACCTGGAGATCATCAAGGAAGTCAAGGACGAAATTGGAAGCGTCGACAGCGTGGTAATAGCCTTCTTGTTGGGTGCTGCGTGTTGCACCATAATATGCATCGGAGTCATCTACCGTCGGTTCACCAAAAACATGGCATCGGCCGAGGAGATTAAGAAGGTGATCGCCGAGATAGGAGCGGCTGAGGGCGGCCTTAACTTAAAAGGGGAGCAGTTAACAGAGGCCAACGACACCAGCTCCAGATGCTGATATAGCACTGGGCCGGATGTTCTTACGAGTTAACAGGGGTCAGCAAAATGCAATATAACACCAGCCACAGATGCTGACATAGCTCTGGGCCGGATGTTCTTGCACGACGGCAGCGCACGAGGCGCAAGCTAAGCATTCTAGCGGCCGTTGTGAAAAGCACACAATAGCTTAAGTAATTTTCATCAACCTTTTGTAAATTTAGTTTTTAATTCAGCTTTCACTGAGGCACATCGGCCCAGCGATTGTACTCGTAAAGTAACTCGCTCACTACGGCATATCGGCCTAGTGTTCTAAACTACATAACGTTAATCAACCTTGTATTACAAACAACAAAAATTATCTAAATAAAAGTCTCACAAAGAAAAGCGGCGAAGACTTATCATTTAAATATTAATTTATATATATAAGATATATAAGATATATATTAGAGTGCATCGATTTTTTTCACAAAAAATGGTAACCCATTTTCGTAATCTGTGGTCAATTCTAAGATGTTTGATAAGATATGAATTCCTGGTCCGCGCTTATTGAATTGAAAAATAAATTTTTTGAACATTTATATCTTGGGTGTTTATGGACCGATCCTGACAAACTTGTTACAGGGAATAAGTCAAGAAGTTAAAAAATCAAAATGACATAGAATAGAATATAATAAATCCGTCATAAACCCAAACGATCTTTTGCAAAACTTCACTTTCCAAAAGCTTATCGAACACACATCACTTTAAATCTTATCAAAGCTTTGCATGTGCAAAGTTATGTAGAACTCAAATGTAAACTAACAGAATCCAAATAGGTAAGCAAATGTAAACAGACAGCCAGCAGAGTTTTGAAGGTTTGCCGTGCCTAGATCAAAAATCTTGTAATTAGTTTTAAGTTGACTTTTAACAAATAAAGTACACGAATATAAAATAAAAATAAAATATATTTTTTTATTTGATATTTAATTGGCGCAGCCGGTAGCATATTTAAGTCATAGTAATATCCGTGATCCTTTTACAATCCAGTGTTAAAGAATCCTTGTACGACCAAGTGATTCTTTAGGATTGAGCTCGCGAATTGCTGCAAAAAAGAGATTCGGTTAACGTTAAAATTTTTGACGCAAGGATATCAGCAAAAGAGCACGCGCGTGTTTTTAAAATAAACCATAGTTGCCCGTAGTAACATAACTTAACCGCCACTTGTGAAAACAATTTATTTCAAACTCGGTTAAACACAATTAATTGTGGCCCGTTAAAACATAACGTGACCGCCACATAAATGAACAAAATGTTAATCAAGTGATTAAATAAAGTATTAAAACGCCGCTAAATAGTGCAGTTCACTTATACTGAGCAGTACGTGAACAAAAATCAGTTGCACGCTAGATAAAGCGTGACCGCCACCCAAATTATATTTAACTAAACACAGTAGCCCGCTTCATTAGTGTGACCGCTACCTCATCCCCGTTAAATCAAACAAGTCAAACAAATCAAACAAATAAACAAGAAACATCAGAAAACATGGCATTAACAAACGACAACCTAACTTAATTGCTTCGAAAAATCCGCCAAGTACTTCAATTTTATGGAGATCCATGCAGCCTCAGTCCTTTCATCAGGCGAATTGAGTACTTGATGAACCTTTACCAAACCAAAGACGCACGACAGAATGCCGTAATTTTTGGAGCCATTGAATTGGAGATGCTGAAAAAATATCACAGCTCGGATTTCACAACGAATGGACAACTCTAAAACGTGCCCTTATTGATGAGTTTAAGACGCAAACACCACTGGAAGAATTACTACAACGCCTCTACTCTACACCTTACAAAGGTAACTTACGTCTGTTCTGTGAAGAATTAGAAGATAAGGGTACTGTAGTATGCGCATATATATAGACAGACAATTATCGCAAATAGCAACACATAAGTTGCAATATATATGTAATAAAGACAACGGCACTTTGTCGTTAAGCAAAGCACCCAACACATTCCAAGGCCAAATGTAATTTGATCGCACTTGAATGCAGCGGGCACAATTAGAGCCGCGTCAGCGTTCTCACGCTTTGACCGCTCTTGATATATATGTGCATAACTCACTCTCTCTGCAGCACACATAAGCATATATAGATTTGGCTGCTCTACCGCTCTCTGTAAAAGAGCGGCGCAGCTTTAGGCTAAGTTTACTTTTAAGAAATTTGAAAAGACATTGAATAAAGACAACCAAACCGCATCAGACGTGTTTTCCATCGGAACTATAAACCTGAGTTTTTACATGGCGACCGTGACACGTGTCACGAACATGGTGAAAACATGTTAAAATAAAAGTGCAAAGTGCAATTACATTACATAGAACAATGCTGATCAGTGTTTAAAAAACTGCATGCGACTACCATCAAAAAAAAAAGAAGACGACAGTGAAAGAAGACACCGCACCGCCGCTGGACAACGAAAATTTAACGCGGGGTTGGCAATCCGCCCACTCCGCCGCCGATGGAATTAATACCCTCCTATAAGACTGGTGAGTAGTGTGTAGATAAGTTGCTAAGAGTTCTCTATGGCACAATGCCTAAAACAAGACGCAGTGGCGTCATAAACAGAGCAAAAAAAGAAATAGCTCAACTCAAAGAACTACTAAATGCAGAAAATCCCCCGAGTTGGGACACTGCTACAAAAATTCAGAGCAAAATCGACTTTTTAGAGTCGTTTGTACAAAAAACCATAGAGAACAAGAAACAACAGCAACACACACACTCACCATCTTGTATACCAGTAATTGGAAAAAAAACGGAATTAATAAAGAAAATTCAAATCCCCCAGCTAAAGAAGACCTGCCCGCCGGACTGCGCCGGGCCTCTAAATAGCATCCACTGCAACTACACCTGTGGATAGGCCGGAGCCTCATCCAACCAACAAGACAACTAAAACAGCCTGTGCGATGACCAGCACCGGCACCGCCTGAGCTCATAGGCCCCGGACATCAGCAGCAGCGACAACAGTAACAAAAAAAAAACACAGCCTGTGCGAGGACCAGCACCGGCACCGCCTGAGCTCATAGGCCCCGGACATCAGCAGCAGCGACAACAGTAACAAAAAAAAACATCAGCCTGTGCGAGGACCAGCACCGGTCCCGCTAGCCGTTCCAAGGCAGCCCAAGGAGGACCGACAGCGTTTCAGAGAACGCGCAACATAACTTTATCTATATATATATATAAAAAAAAATTATGTTAATTATAAAATTATAAAATATGTAAATTAAGAACATTGTAAAACAAATTGTTAAACTGAGCTCTAACTAGCCCAGTAGCGTACGGCCCATAAAGCTGTACAAAATATTAGGTAGTAAATGTACACCGTCATGAACGGTAAAATCATTCAATCCACCCACGGGGTGTATTAGGCTCGTGTGTTTAGACACGCGTATTGGCCTTTAGGACAATAATAATAATAATTACAAAGCTTAAAAGGAAATTTTATATTAAAACATATAAAACACTAATGAAAAATTAGTATAAAAAATAATAAAATATGTGAATTAAAAAATAAATTCAACTTTTACCAAAAAAAAAATATTTAAAAAAAAAATAGTTTCATACAAATTTTCAATTTATCAAAAATATTTAAAAAAAAATTTTCATAAAAATTTTCAAATTTTAAAGAAAAATTCTAAGTAGATCGAGCATAGGGAACAAAATAAAAAAAAAAAACAAAATGGGCGGCCAGAAATCGAAAGTGGCAGACAGCCCAGCTAATGTCATAAATAACGTTGAGATAGTTGACCATACATCTCAAATAGATTCACTCTATTACGTTATGATAGTCTTGACAACCATTTCTGCGATTAATCTCGCATTAAAAATGTATTTGTTACACAAGAGATCATTAAAGAAGCAATACCTTAGCCGAGGTAATGATCTTGACAAGATCTAAGAAATACTAAAAATAAAATTTAAAAAAATATATTTTCAAAAATGACAGAATATAATATTTTATACTTAACGGCTTTATCATTAACGGCATTTATTGCCTTAATTTTTTTAATGCACTTCGTAATAGCCGAAGGTCAGAAACTAATTACTGACTTAAAATCTATCGAGTGGCAAAGATATTAATGGATCATGGAATAAAATAATGGAATAAATAAATAATTAAAGTAACAATGTCGAAAAGAACACATGCTGCAATAAGATCAGCATATAACAATGACCCTGAATTCGCAAACAGGGCGAAACACTTACTTACATTATTCCAAGATCCAATAAGCATCTACGAATTCGAAGTAGCCTATATGAGCGAATTCGACACCGAGATTTCGCCGTTAATACATTGTGACGCCACACAAAAAGGGATCGTTTTATCGACCATACCTGGCATCCAAGTAATTTCTTACATCGACGAGAATGACATACTTGGAAGAGTTTTGATAATTAAGGTTAAATTATCACTCAATTAATAGTCACAACTGTCGGTAAAAAGAAAAGTCCACACTTCCATACTATATGGATTGGAACAATATTTGTACGAAAGTTAAAGAACTAAGAACTGAGTTCGACAAATCGTACAAATGTATCAATCAAAACCGACAAATTCAAGCAAGCACCGTAAATAAGCACACTACAAATTTAGTGCGTATTTATAATGAAATACGGGAGCTGTTCAATGATAATAAAAATAAATTATCGGAACTACACTGGACTCAAGCTTCAGACGTTATCAAGCGTCTAAGAGAAAATCTTTCTACAATCAAAGAGAGATATGAGTTAGACATTAACTTGCCTAACATAATCACCAGCCCAGTAATATTTATAGTGACTGATGTGGATGAAAAAACATCCATGAGCAATAGGCCAAAGTCACCTAACACAGGATATCTCAAAATAGTCTCAGAAGAAGATTCTAAGGAATCTACTAATTTCGATAGCCCCACAACAAGTGCAGAGGCACATACACAAACGGAAATAAACAAAACCGGAAAAATGGCTCAAACATTAGTGCAATTCTTAAAAACAGCGTCATCTCTGATACCAGATTTCGATGGCAAGTCTGAAAATTTAAGAAGCTTTTTAGACGCGTTGCAGTTGGTGGACTCAATAAAAGAGACCCACGAAGCAACAGCTGTCCAATTGATTAAAACAAAGCTAAAAGGAAGCGCTCGCAATTTGATAGGCAATGAGCAGACAATTGCAGAAATTGTGGGTTCACTATCCAGCACTGTCAAGGGCGAATCTGTTGAAGTACTGGCAGCAAAGCTAATGAGCCTTCAACAGAGAAACAAAACTGCCAACCAATATACAGATGAGGTTGAGAAATTGACAAAAGCCTTAGAGGGAGCCTATATAAATGATGGGCTCTCTCGAGAAATTGCAACCAAGTATAGCACACAGCAAGCTATTAAAGCAATCGCTAAAAATTGCACAATCGATAAGGTAAAACTTATCATGCAAGCTGGTACATTCAATAATATGAATGACGCCATAACCAAATTTGTAAATAGTTGCACGGAAGCGACCGGACAGCCAAACACTGTCCTATATTACAAAAATCACTCACAGCGCGGCGGAAACCGCGGACGTGGGAATCAAAGAGGCAGCTTCCGCAATCGCAACAATTATTTCAACAATAATTATACCAATAGTAACCAATACAACAATGGACGAGGCCAATATGGAGGAAACTCGAGAGGCCGTGGCAACTCGAATCGAGGCCACAACAACAATAATAACTCAGGTAATGTCAGAGTAGCCCAAAATACATCGGGAAACTCACAAAACCCTTTAGATACTCAACAGTAGAAAATGCAAGGGTTCATACCATTAATCTCAGTCAGAATATATTTGTATCATTCAACCATGTGGCTACCGGAAAAGAACTTGTCTTTTTAGTAGACACAGGTGCAGACATTTCAATAGTTAAAGAAAATTCTGATGTCTTTCATGACATACAAGATAATTACATAATAGACATAAAAGGAATAAGTCAAGAAGTAACCAAATCCAAGGGGTTAACTTCTATTGAGATACAAACCGCTAAGTACATAATCCAACACGATTTTCATATTGTGGATTTACAATTCGCTATCCCTTGTGATGGCATATTAGGAATCGATTTTATAAAAAAATACAACTGTCAATTAGACTTCAAGCCGTCTGAAGATTGGCTTATAATTAGACCCAATAACTTAAAATTTCCAATTTATGTTCCAATAACATACAGTTCTGGCAATAACTCAGTACTTCTGCCAGCAAGATCCCAAGTTATTAGAAAAATCCAATTAAATTCAAAAGAGGACAGTGTATTGATTCCAAATCAAGAAATCAAGCATGGTATTTACATAGCAAGTACCATAGCAACATCTAAAAACGCTTTTATAAGACTACTCAATACAACAAATAAAGATCAAGTAGTCAGTACAAATAATTTAGCGTATGAATCACTTTCGAACTACAAAGTAGTCAAAACTAATCCAGAAAACAGAGAAAAATCTGTATTATCTCAACTTTCGAAAAACTTTCCTCCACAATTCAAATCGCAGCTTTCAAGCTTATGCACCCAATATAATGATATATTCGGTTTAGAAACTGAACCAATAAGCACAAATAACTTTTATAAACAAAAACTGAGATTAAAGGATAATGAACCAGTATATACAAAAAATTACAGAAGCCCACACAGTCAGGTGAACGAAATACAGAAACAAGTCGGAAAATTGATCACCGACGGGATTGTTGAACCATCTGTATCTGAATACAATAGCCCATTATTACTTGTCCCTAAAAAATCATCTCCATGTTCAGAACAGAAGAAGTGGCGATTAGTGATTGACTATCGTCAAATTAATAAAAAATTACTGTCCGATAAATTTCCACTCCCAAGAATTGATGACATTTTGGATCAACTTGGACGAGCAAAATATTTTTCATGCCTTGACTTAATGTCAGGATTTCATCAAATTGAACTCGAAAAAAGTTCAAGAGATATAACGTCATTTTCAACGAGCAATGGCTCGTATCGCTTCACGCGATTACCTTTCGGACTAAAAATAGCGCCTAATTCATTTCAGAGAATGATGACTATAGCATTCTCTGGATTAGAACCTTCACAAGCATTCCTTTATATGGATGACTTAATAGTTATAGGTTGTTCCGAAAAACATATGCTTAAAAACTTAACAGACGTTTTTGAGAAATGTAGGAAATACAATCTAAAGTTACATCCAGAAAAATGTAAATTTTTTATGCATGAGGTGACTTTTCTCGGTCATAAATGCACAGATAAAGGAATACTTCCTGACGACAAGAAATATGACGTCATTAAGAATTACCCTACGCCGCACAATGCGGACAGCGCTAGACGTTTCGTTGCATTTTGCAATTATTATAGACGTTTCATTAAAAACTTCGCCGAATATTCACGGCACATAACAAGATTATGTAAAAAGAATGTTCCTTTTGAGTGGACAGTCGAATGCCAAAACGCATTCCAATATTTAAAAACAAAACTTATGGAACCTACTTTGCTACAATATCCTGATTTCAGCAAAGAATTTTGTATAATTACTGATGCAAGTAAGCTAGCGTGTGGAGCGGTTTTAACTCAAAACCATAACGGACTCCAACTTCCCATTGCATACGCATCAAGAGCTTTCACTAAGGGAGAAAGCAATAAGTGTACAACCGAGCAGGAATTAGCTGCAATTCACTGGGCAATATTACATTTTCGACCATATATTTATGGAAAAAGTTTTACAATCAAAACAGATCACAGACCATTAACATATTTGTTTTCAATGATCAATCCGAGTTCTAAACTGACACGTATGAGGCTAGAATTAGAAGAGTATGATTTCACGGTTGAATATCTGAAGGGAAAAGATAATTATGTAGCTGATGCGTTATCAAGAATAACCATTAAAGATCTACAAAACATAACTGGAAATATAATGAAAGTCACTACAAGATATCAAAATAGACAGAAAATCCGCGCGGATAACAAAGAAATAGAATTGCCTAGGCAATCTATAGAGCAAGCTTCTAAGCCCAACGTATATGTAGTCATAAACAATGATGAGGTACGTAAAGTAGTGACATTGCATGTAAAAAATACGCTATGTTTATTTAAACATGGTAAAACAATTACTGCAAGATATGATGTTAGCGATTTATATACCAATGGAACTCTTGACTTAGGTCAGTTTTTCCAAAGGCTTGAAATGCAAGCCGGTATACATAAAATCAGCCAACTCAAAGTGGCACCGTGGGAAAATATCTTTGAACATGTTTCAATTGATAATTTCAAGAAAATGGGCAATAAAATATTGAATACATTACGAGTAGCGCTACTCAACCCGGTGACCCTAATAGAAAAACAAAATGAAAAAGAAGCTATACTGTCTAAATCCCATGACGACCCAATACAAGGAGGTCATAACGGCATTGCAAAAACTTTGGCCAAGGTCAAAAGACATTATTTTTGGAAAGGTATGACTCGCGATATTACTGAGTACATACGAAAATGTCAAAAATGCCAAAAAGCTAAAATAACCAAGCACACTAAGACCCCATTAATAATAACAGATACGCCAATAAATGCATTCGACAGAGTGATAGTAGACACTATTGGTCCACTACCAAAATCAGAAAATGGCAATGAATATGCAGTCACTCTAATATGTGACCTGACTAAATATTTAGTTGCCATACCAGTTCCAAATAAGAACGCGAACACTGTCGCTAAAGCAATTTTTGAATCTTTTATTCTGAAGTACGGTCCAATGAAGACGTTCATTACGGACATGGGAACAGAATACAAGAATTCAATTATAAATGATTTGTGCAAATACCTAAAAATTGAAAATATTACATCAACTGCACACCACCACCAGACAGTTGGAACAGTAGAACGTAGTCATAGAACTTTTAATGAATACATACGCTCATATATATCGGTTGATAAAACTGATTGGGACGTATGGCTTCAATATTTCGTTTTTTGTTTCAACACGACACCCTCAATGGCACATCATTATTGCCCATATGAGTTAGTATTTGGTAAATCAAGTAATTTACCAAAACAATTTAATAGTATAAAAAATATAGAAGTACTCTACAATATAGACGATTATGCTAAAGAGAGTAAATATAGACTAGAAGTAGCATACAAACGAGCTAGAATTATGTTAGAAGAACATAAGAAAAGAAATAAAGATTTATATGATTTAAAACTCAAAAACATAGATTTATCAATAGGAGATAAAGTATTGTTAAAAAATGAAGTAGGACATAAATTAGACTTTAAATATACGGGCCCCTATAAGGTAGACGGTATAGAAGAAAGAGATAACATAATCATCTCGAATAATAGAAATAAGAAACAAAAAGTTCATAAGGATAGGCTAAAAAAGTACATAACTTGAAAATTTTTATGAAAACGAACAAAAACAGCGGTTTATTAACCTTCACAATTGAGAACGAAAAAATAGTAATTATAATAACAAAAATATAAATACAAAAAAAAATACAAAAAAAAAATTTTTTTTTAATTTTCATTTTTCATATCTTTTTAAATAATCGCAAACGTATAATTAACAAACATATAATTAACTTTTATAATTCCATAAAGGAATAATTTTCTTTTTATTATTATTATTGTCACACACCTATATAAGTAAATAAGAAAAAAAAGAATACACAAACAAAATAAATAATAATATCTCATAAATTATAGTTAAATATATATATATATATATAAAAAAAAAAAAAAAAACTTTTTAAACACAAAAAAAAAAGATAATATTAATTAATAAAATAACTACATATATTACGTTATTTTTAAAAGGAGGGAGATGTAGTATGCGCATATATATAGACAGACAATTATCGCAAATAGCAACACATAAGTTGCAATATATATGTAATAAAGACAACGGCACTTTGTCGTTAAGCAAAGCACCCAACACATTCCAAGGCCAAATGTAATTTGATCGCACTTGAATGCAGCGGGCACAATTAGAGCCGCGTCAGCGTTCTCACGCTTTGACCGCTCTTGATATATATGTGCATAACTCACTCTCTCTGCAGCACACATAAGCATATATAGATTTGGCTGCTCTACCGCTCTCTGTAAAAGAGCGGCGCAGCTTTAGGCTAAGTTTACTTTTAAGAAATTTGAAAAGAGATTGAATAAAGACAACCAAACCGCATCAGACGTGTTTTCCATCGGAACTATAAACCTGAGTTTTTACAGTACAATAAAATAAACAACGAATAAGCCTTAGAAGGCAATCAAAATAATTCAATTGTTTATACCCAAGCAATGGCCACCACAATCAAAAATACAATTCAACGCAAACTCCCAGATAGATTATTTATGACCTTGGCAAGGTATGATATTTCGACAGTACAAAGGTTACAACAAGTTGGCCAGCAAGAAGGTCTATACGAAGACCCAATCTCTGAAAAAGACAATAAATCTGATAACCGTCCAAAGTTAGGCGTTAATTCCCTAATCCCAAATACTAACAACAAACTAATATCGATCACAACAAAAACACTTATCCCGGCCAACTATTCAGTCGCCCCTTCAATCCATTCAGGTCTCCCACGCAAGCCCAAAACTTGAATGTAAACAGTAACCAAACAGCTTATCAACGAGTTTTTTTTTTAACAATAACGAAATTTTTTTTATTTATCAGTGTGGAATCCGTGCATACAAAAAGCAACATAACCAACACAGGTTTAGTATAAATAAAATAAGGACCAAACCTCTTGCGTAACGCAAAGGACTTGCATATCAAAGAATATTAGATATTATGAGGGCGCCTGAGGGATTTGGCCAATTGTTTTGGCGAAGCCCAATCTTTTTAAACGCCTTAAAGGCCTGGCTGGAAGAAGTCGTCTGGCGAGTACACTTTGGTGTCTTATCAGTCGATCACTATATCTGCTGGTGTGCCTTCCGATCTGCTCCTCCACTGTGTGAAGTTTGAGGTCACGGTGAAGAGTGGAGCCACGTACATACCAGGGGCAGTTTGTTATTTGTCGCATTGCACGGTTCTGCAAGGTCTGAATGCGCTTGTAGTTGGATTTGGCAGCAATTCCCCAAATCTGCACGCCATAGAGCCAGATCGGGGCGACACAGTGTACGTAGACAGCTCGTTTGGCTCTGAGTGTCATGGTGCTTCTTCGATTGACACAGAATCCCCATAAGCAACAACAATTCGATCAGAATAGGCAATTGTATAATGAATTCAGAGAAGACTTAAATCGCGACCGACAGAATGACACCCGAAAGAATAGCCAGCCCCCACAGCAGCAAAGAGTGCCAACTAAGCGTTTTAAAGAAGGGAGCGGACAGTCGCGCAAATTGACGACAGTCATCAACAGTACGAATCAGATTACGATGAAGACGCCGACCAATACAATAAACAAAACAGACAGTACCACGAAGATCAATTACAGTATACAGAAACTGAGATGCAATTAGATCCGCAATGTCAACAAGCCGAAAATTTTCCAATAATAGCCTGGGAAGACACCAATACACAGAAATTACGGTTAACACTCACAAATACCGATGCATAGTAGACACTGGATCTTCAATAAACATGATGACTCAAAATTTGTTTAATCCTTAAGTCCATAGTAAACAAATAATTGTCCGAAGTATGACAGGGTATTCAAGGTCTCGAATACTTAGGTTTCGTGGTTACCAGCGAGGGAGCAAAGATAGACCCCGAAAAGGTTAAGGTGATTCAAGAATACGCTGAACCAAAAAACTTATTTGCTCTAAAGTCTTTTTTGGGCCTTGCCAGCTACTACAGGGTATTTGTTAAAGATTTCGCTTCCATAGCAAGACCTTTAACAAATATACTAAAAGGCGAAAATGGCTCAGTTAGTAAGCTTATGTCCAGAAAAATGCCGATAGAATTCGATGACTCGCAACGCGAGGCTTTCAATCAGTTAAGAAACATATTGGCATCAGAAGATGTCATGCTCATGTACCCAGATATTAAAAAGACCTTCGATGTAACCACTGACGCTTCCGCAAGTGGTATCGGAGCAGTGCTATCACAGGGGGAAGACCCATTACGATGATTTCACGTACATTAAAACCATGTGAATCCCATTATGCTACCAATGAAAGGGAGCTATTGGCTATTGTATGGGCCCTCGGGAAACTACAGAATTACCTATATGGTACCAGAGAGGTACACACTTTCACGGACCATCAACCACTCACGTTTGCAGTATCTGAAAAGAATACTAACGCAAAAATTAAAAGGTGGAAGGCTTTCATTGAAGAGCATAATGCAAAAATCCATTACAAGCCAGGCAAAGAAAACTTCGTGGCTGACGCCCAATCCCGGCAGGATATTAATGCTTTACAAGATGAGCCGCAATCAGATGCAGCCACCATTCACAGTGAGCTTTCCCTGACGTACACAGTCGAAATGACTGACAAGGCCTTAAACTGCTTTAAAAATCAAGTAGTTTTAGAAGAGGCATGTTATTCGTTGCATCGAAGACTAATCATGTTCGGCAACAAGACCCGCCACGTGATACATTTCACAGACAGAAGTAGTCTCATGGAGACACTAAAACTTGTAGTGAATCCTGATGTTGTAAACGCGTTCCATTGTAATTTCCCAACTTTGGCCGCCTTTCAACATGAGCTAGTGTCACTTTTCCCGACAACCAAATTTTTGCACTGTAAGAATATGATGTCAGATATCACTAACAAGGACGAACAAGTGGAACAGATATCACACAGAGCAGCACAGGAAAATGTACAAATCCTTCGTGATTACTATTTTACAAAAATGACTAAGTTGGCTAACGAGGTCGTTTTTAATTGGAAAGTATGTACGAGTACTTCGGCTAAATATGACCGTCACCAAAAAAAGCAGGAGCTCGGGGAAACACCAATACCGTCTTATGCCGGAGAAATGTTACACATTGACATCTTCTCCACCGATCAGAAACTCTTCTTGACCTGTATTGATTAATTTTCTAAATTTGCAGTTGTTCAGCCATTAGCATCTCGTGCAATTACAGATATAACAACGCCCATATTGCAATTAGTTAACATTTTTCCGAAAACCAAAACCATTTATTGCGACAACGAAGCTTCGTTCAATTCAGAAACGATCACTTCGTTATTAAAAAATCAGTTCAACATAGATATTGTTAACGCCCCCCCACTCCATAGCTGCTCAAATGGTCAAGTGGAACGATTCCACAGCACGTTAATTGAGATAGCTAGGTGCCTGAAAATTTATAAGAAAATTAACGAAACTGTTCAAGCAATAATACGAGCAATAATAGAATATAATAGATCTATCCATTCGGTTACAGGGCACAGGCCACTAGACATAATACACGCAGCATCTAGGGAATTGCAGCAAACAATTAAGGACAAGATAACAAAAGCCCAACAAGATCAACTTACCAGACTTAATCCAGATAGGCAAAACAGGGTGTTCGAGGTAGGGGAGAAAGTATTCCTTAAAAACAACAAAAGGTTAGGCAACAAGTTGTCCCCATTATGTTCTGAAGGGATCGTACAAGCAGACCTGGGAACGTCTGTACTTAATAAGGGGAGGGTGGTCCACAAGGACAATCTAAGGTAACTGCAAAAATTTGTTCCATTACTACAACTACTACAGATCTGACTTAATCGTTTACTGCAGGTTTATCGGAATTATCCTCGCACTCCTGGCCACAACGAATGCGCGTATCACCGACTTCTCCCATGCGAATTACATTCCCGTATTGGACGGTAACGTCTTAGTATGGGAACAATATAGCTACGTGAGACACTCGACCAATTTGACTGACTTCACCAACATTATAGATGACACAACACAATTTACCAAATTATTCCGACAATCGCATATGCGAAAATTGTTAGAAGTAGACATAGACCATGTTCAAAATTTATTATCCGCATTAATGATACACCATAGGATAGCTAGAAGCCTGGATTTCTTGGGGACAGCTTTGAAAGTCGTGGCAGGTCCTCCTGATGCGTCAGACCTTGAGAGAATCAAGATAACCGAGTCTCAGCTGATAGCATCAAACAATAGACAGATACAAATTAATACAGAAACACAAAGGCAAATCAATTTACTTACCGATACAGTCAATAAGATACTTAAAGAAAAAAAGGGTGATTTAGTGGACACTGCGCATTTGTTTGAAACGCTACTAGCGAGAAACAGAATGCTGATTACAGAAATAAAAAACCTCATGCTCACTATAACGCTTGCCAAATCAAACATTATAAATTCCACAATTTTTGATCACAATGATTTGAAATCCATTTTTACTGAACAGCTCACAGAAGTCCCTATAGTTAATTTAATGGGAGTATCAAACATAAAGATTTTTCAGACTGATAGTATCATTCACATACTAATTGAATATCCTAAAGTTAAAATTATTTGCAAAAAGGTCATAATCTTTCCTGTGGCACACAACAACACCGTACTGCAATTACATGACAACATAGTAGCGGAATGCGCCGATGAAACCCTAGTTGTGACAGAGTGCGCCACAACAAGCTATGCGAAGTTCTGCAAACTGGCAACGCATGATACCTGCGCACGCGGGACACACTCAGGCGGCTCAGCTATATGCCGCACGCAGCCCAGTCACCTGGAACCGGTCACCATAGTGGATGAAGGAATAATAATCATCAACGAGCAGGTTGCTAGAGTCATCGTAGACGACGGGCCCATGATAACAACAAAAAGAGGCCATCTCGTAACATTCGAACACGCAGCCTTAATAAATAATACTAAATATCTAAATCGTAACAGAGCTCTAAGCAAGGCCCCAGGCATCGCCCCTACTAAACATCACGTATTAAGCCTACCACTACTACAACGTATGAATGAGCACAATCTACATATCATCCAGGAACTCAAAGACGATGTTACATCTGGCGGATCTCCCAAATTCTGGTTCGCAATTGGAGTTGCAGTCAGCCTTGTTTTCTGCGGTCTCATCCTCGCACATCAATGATGGATCCGGCGGAGCTCTTCAGTCAAGCTACAGAAGGTGATCAGCGAATTAAACATCACCGAGGACGGCAATGATCTTGAGGAGGGAATAGTTAACAAGCAAGTTAACTAGCGGCCCTCGCTAGAACTTCTCGAGTAACCCGCGCGCCCGGAATGCTGACGCATCAGATTCGCGCTGCACCATTCTTAGCTTTAGCGATTGGGTGCAATAGCCAGACAACAGTTTATGTCGCAATCGCTTTGCTTATATTATGTTTATGCTGAGTCGGCTTGCCGACCATGAGCCCATGGCATGTTCAGTAGTTTTCCATTTAATGTATTTAGCTGCAGATTCGTATTCTTTTATTTCACAAATTCAGTCTTGTATCTAGCTTTAAACAAAGCACGTCAAAATGCACTACTCCGGCATTAGCCGTACTGAACCTTAAGTGTTTTATTGCTAAGCCCTAAGGCTAGCAACAGGAGAACTTCACAGTTATCCCACCGCTAGCTTCATTGCTATTACCATTGGACTTAGCTGCAACCGGCGGAGTCACTGGATCAACGTACCCGAGTGGAGCCACAGACATTGGACCTACACAGCAACCGGCAGGTGCCACTGGACTCGACTAGGGAAAATAATAATTTATACAAACCGCTCTGTCTTAACAAACAAAACATATACTATGAGAACCTGGAGACGTCCATCTCATCAATTTCTGATACCAAGACGCTCTGGTGTTTAATTAGACGACTGAATGGAACGAGGGGCAGAAAACGTATCCAAGTACCTGTAGGTGAGCTGGCCTCCTATTTCGGTAACATGCTTTTTGCAGTACCTAAAGACACGCTCAGTTTTGCTCTTCCATTTACATCGGTTAAGGAGCTGGATAGAGACTTTACTTTGGATGAGTTGAAAAGCGTATTAGCTTGAAGCAAAACAGGAAAAGCTCCTGGGGTGGATAGAGTCCCAGTAGAGTTCATTAAGCATGCTACTCCTTTGTTTAAAATGAAGCTTTTGGTAATTTTCAACCATATTTACAGAGAGGGTCTTGTTCCATCGAGTTTTCAAAAAAATATAATTTATCCACTATTAAAGAAATGAAACCCAAGAGATGCAGGCAACTACAGAGGCATATCTTTTTTAAATTCAAATTTAAAAGTTTTTACTTCAAAGGTTAACAGCGTTTGTGGAATCGAACTGTCTGCTAAGCGAAAATCAGTGTGGCTTTCGGAAGGGCTACTCCACAGTCGACAGCATTTTCACACTAACAACAATTGCTAGAGAGCATCTAAAGCAAAAGAAGAAGCTGTATCTCTTCTTCATTGATTTTAAGGCGGCATTTGATACAATTGACAGGAGGAGTCTTATGTTAAAACTAAGCAATGCAGGAGTATCCACAAAAATAATAAATATTTTGCAAGCATTACACATGGATAATAGAACGGCAGTATGGGATGGAAATACTTTATCAGAGTGGTTCGATACTAATCTTGGAGTCAAGCAAGGCTGTTTACTGAGTCCGCTTCTATTTGCCCTTTTTATAGACGATATCTACTCCTCCGATGACATGGTCATACTCGGGAGCTCTCCAAGCATGCTTCAAAATATGATAAATGCAACAAACAACTACTGCAGCATCTGGAACCTTATAATAAATACAGATAAATCAAAAGTTTTATGTATTCGAGACGGTAGGGGTCGATCATCACGGTTGGAGTCATGGAATTTAGGTGGAGAACCGCTAGAAGTTGTCAAAGAATACAAATACCTAGGTATCATGATAACATCAAACATGTCACTTGTGAGTCATTTCCGTCAGAAACTTTGCGATTCAAAAATTGCCTTGAATAGTACTTGGAGTAACCTGATGAGTAAAAAGCACGTAAAGGCTAGCACGAAGTATAAAATGTTTGAAGCAACAGCAAGAGCCATAATGTGGGCGGCAAGTATGGGGATATATGCAATACAATGAAGTGGAACAGCTTCTGCGTTTTTTTGTAAAGAAGATTTTTCATTTGCCTATGAATACTCCAGACTACATCATCTACTTGGAAACCGGACTACCATCTTTGTTCGAGTATACACTGCAATTAAATTTTAATTTTATGAACAGATGTCTCAAATTACCGGAACAGAGGGCGCCCTATTCTGTGGCTTCAGAAATACTTCGGACAAGATCGCCATGTTTCGAGCACTGGGAGCGACTTGCAGCGCATTACGAGGTTGAATTTGATTTGAACGACCAAGGATTATGGAAAAACGCTCAGACTAGGCTACTACTGGCTATAAACAGAAAATCGCGTATTGGATACATTGAACAGACACACCAAAGCAGATCACGGGACTTTTATAAAACACTAAACCATAACCTTAACGAAAAAAATTTTGTTTGTCCCATATAATCTTTAAATTTTCCGATCCAAGTCGGCACGGGTTATCATACTCCGATTGAGGTAAAAATTTATTTCTGAGTGCTTTAGGACCTAATGAACAGAACTAGCCCGTATGCGTTCAAAAATATTGACTTTGACCAAATAAGGGACTCCCTAATGTACAGTCAGGAGAAATTATTTAATTAAGTCTAGTAGTTTTTAAAAATTAAATGTTAATATATGTGTAATATGTATAATATGTTCTGTGTAGGCTGACGGCTAATACGAAGCCTTGCCAAAATAAAGAAAAAAACTACTACTTCTACTAGACATTTACATTACCGAGAAGCTGTCTCCGTGCGGCATTTGGAGCTGTAGAGCAAAGCAATGTCTTCCGCGTAAGTTGCAAGAGGGAACCTCCATATGTTGCTCACTAGGGAGGGGTAGATCTGCTGTATATATTGAGTAGAGCAGCGGGGCAAGGACGCTGCCCTGTGGAACTCCAGCTCTCATAAAGCAGGGATTTGAAAAGGTGACCCTAACCATAAGCTGACGTCCTTCCAAGTAAGAGCGTAGAACTCCATAGTATGGTGCTGGGAACAGCTTTTTAATCTTGCTTAAAAGGCCAACATTCCATACTCTGTCAAATGCTTGCTGCATATTGATAACGAAAGGGCTTTAAGCTCAGCCTCAACAAAATTTCTTCTACAAGACCAACTTGGTACAAAAGTTTTCACGACACCCCCCTATAGCTCAACCAGCAGAAAGGGTCCACGCCACTGTATCAGAAATAAAAACATGCCTCAGAAAAGACAACAGCGAGATGCAATTTACCGATATCCTCTTCAAATCAGTTCAGGAATATAATTCGTCCATACACTCCGTGGTAGGGAAAATCCAAGAGACATAATGTTCGGCACCACAATTCAGAATGACCCAGAAAAATCAGAAGAAAATATAAAAAAATAGTCGAAAAAATTTCAGAAAAACAAAAATCTGACCTAGATTATCACAACAAAGAAAAAAACGAAATAAGAAACTATGAGCAAGGGGAAACAGTCTATGTCAAAATCAACAAAAGACTGGGCTCAAAACTTACACCCCGGTACAAAAAAGAATTAGTGGCAGAAAATTGGAATTCAACCATCAAAACAAAGTCTGGAAAAATAGTACACAAGAATAATATCAGAACTTAATTTACAGGATTTTTTTACCAACATGCTTGGGGATAGCAACTGTTCTCGACTATTCAAACTCACAAGTCATCTCAATCGACACCGGACTAGCGGCCAAGCAAGACGGAACATTCAAAATAATTCACCTATTTATTTTGGAAAAATATGCCGCAAAATACTCATCATTGGAAAACTCATAACAAACCCTCAACCTATCCCACCTATATCTACATCCATACCTTTTCTTCGAACTCTCACAAATTAAAAACGTTTTGAAAAGACTCAAGCCCACAACTAAAATCAAAAGAGCAATCGAAGCCATAGGTACAGCGTGGAAATGGTTAGCAGGAACCCCAGACCACCACGACCACGAGGTTGTAATAAATAAGATAAATGAGCATCTAGAAAACAACAACAAACAAGTAGTTATAAACGCAAATGGTGTTTCACAACACAAGCTTGAACTTATACAGTTCTTAAACGACAAAAATATTGATGTTATGCTTCTTGTAGAGACCCATCTTACAAATAAATACAACTGTCAAATACCAGGGTATTTGTTTTACGCAACAAACCATCCAGACGGCAAAGGTCATGGAGGCACTGGCATATTAATTCGACACCGCATTAAGCACCACTTTTTGCAGAGATTTGAAACAACCATTTGCAATCTACATCTATAAACTTGCAATCCAGCATTAGTACACTAACTCTGGCTGCAGTTTATTGTCCACCTCGCTATTCGATCTCTGAAGACCAATTTACGGGATTCTTCAATACTCTAGGGGAGCGATTTATAGCAGCCGGTGACTACAACGCTAAGTACACACACTTGGGATCTCGTCTGGTAAGCCCAAAGGGAAAACAGTTATACTGCGCAATTATCAATCGAATCAACAAGCTCGATTTTGTGTCTCCGGGTAAGCCTACAGATCCTAAAAAACTCCCAGATCTTATTGATTTCGCAGTTTCCCGAAAGATTGTGCATAACATGGTAACCGTCGAGTCACTGCCAGACTTATCAACTGATCATTCGCCTGTTTTGCTTAACCTTATGCGTTACCCGGACATTGTTGAACGTCCCTACAGGATTACAAGCAATAGAACAAACTGGCTAACGTACAAGAAATATGTAAGTTAACTAACTCTTGCACTCGCAATGCTGGAGCGTGGGAACGCTATGTCAGCGTTCCCGCTGCCGACGGCAACGGCGGTAATCGGATGCCTCTGTTATGCAGTATCCGCTACCGCGCGTATGCTTGGTCGGCTTGCCGACCACGTCTTGGCTGCATGCCATTATGCTTCTTAGTAATTTTCATAATGTATTTTGTATTTAGTTCTTAGTAATTTTTATAATGTAAAATCAGTTCTAATATATCCGTCGTCGATGGCACACGGTAGTACTCCGGCTGCCAGTCGTTATTCCTTTAAATACATGCCGCGCAAGTAATCCGTCATCAAGCTATCTTTGTAACACATTATTGTAATCGTCAAATGGTTAATCAATAAACAAACTTAATCGACGGAACCAAAGACATATAATTGGCGCCCAACGGCAAAAAGACTTACTACCCGTTAAGCGAATCGAAAGTTGTACTAAAAACAAACAGCAGCGCCCAACGGCCTCTGTGGTGAACAATTTAAAAAAAAAAATTTTTTTTTAATTTTTTTTATTAAATAAAAAACAGCAGCGCCCAACGGCCTCTGTACGTGAAAAAACCAACAACAGTGACATTTGATACGAAACAGCAGCGCTAAACAGCCTCTGTGCGATCAAATCAATAAAAAAAAAATTTTTAAGTAAAAAGAACAACAACAATAAATTTATAAAAATCTGCAAAGCGTCAACACCGACGGCAGAAATTAACAAGAACTACATCAACAACATAAAAACTGCAAAGCGTCAACACCGACGGCAGAAACCAGCAACTGTGCAGTGAAGTGTGCCTGACCTACGCCAACTTGGTCAGTGCATGTGTGTTGAAATACACAAATTGTTATTTTGTACACCGAAGCCGCTGGAGCTCTTCGGGTAGCGGCGTGTCACCAGTATAGCACTCAAGCTAATCTGGGCAGCGTTGAAAAATCTTTTTGTGCATGACCGCATCGAGGGAGGCAGCATCATCTACAAATATTTTCTGATATAAGATTAGGAATACCCTATAATTCCAGTAAAACCATGTAAGTGAGCCATTCATTCACACAAATTTTAAGTACTGCGTGAGGAAAATATATAAAAAAAAAACCAGTTTTTAGGAATTAAATTGTTTTCTATACGGTGTCGTGCTATATTGTGTATCGATCATTTTGTTCTGCAAATCCAATTGGCCATTGATTGTTCCATTATTTCGGCAAATACATATTTTTTGGTTGTATCTCCTAAACGCTAATCTGATTTTGTGACTAGTTGGCATTTTCTTTAACTTATGAGAAAGTCATTCGAGAAGTATAGAGCCCCTAGGTTGAGGAAGTCTGACTCAGAGGACTCAGGTAGCGACTATATTAGGGTGGACCCATACGAAGAAGGCACTCAGCAAAACCTAGCGCATTCAAACAAAACAGATATGGAGCCCATCAGCTCAAGGCAATAGTCGAGTCAGCGGTTTCAGCTGCTCTCGCTGCACAGGCTGAAGCATTCAATGCAAGGGACAAGGCCTTAAGGGAAAGCTTAGAGAGCCAAATTGCTGAATTGACAAAAAAAGGTAGAAGATGCGACAATTACTGCCCCTCCTATAGTAGTTTTCGAGGAAATACAAATCCTAAGCAATGTTCGTTGCGATGAGCCGCTGGACGCGGTCAAATGTCTGCCTGAATTTACGGGGGCACAAGAAGCCTACGTTTCTTGGCGACAAGCTGCGACGGCAGCATATAAAATATTTAGGCCATATAATGGCAGTTCTCGTCATTATCAGGCAGTGATCATAATAAGGAGCAAGATCAGGTGCTCCGCCGATGCTGCGTTGGCTTCATTCGGCACAGTATTAAATTTCGATGCGATAATAGATCACCTCGACTTCGAGTATAGCGACAAACGGCCAATACACGTCATCGAGCAAGAGTTGGGCACTCTAAGACAGGGTGGCCTCTCCCTGCTTCAATACTATGACGAGGTCGAAAAGAAGCTGACTTTATTAACCAATAAGGTCAATATGTCATACGAATCAAGTATGGCCAAGGGTCTATGTGAAAAATTCCGCGAAGATGCGTTGCGGGTATTCATATCAGGGCTTAAACGTGGCTTAACTGATGTACTTTTTGCGGCAAGACCCAAAAACTTGCCTTCGGCTCTGGCTCTCGCACAAGAGGTCGAGTCGAACCATGAAAGATATGCTTTCGCTGCCAATTTTGCGCGAAGCCAGGAAGAAAGAGAGCGCAGGCCAAACGCGAAAGCGCAAGGTCAACAGCTGGAGAAAGCCGCACAGCGAACAGATCCACCAACAAGCGGTGCAAAAAACCCGCATTTCAGTAGACAGCATAAACAACAGGGACAGCCCAGCCAACGTAGTGGTAGGGTCCAAAACAGCAGCAACGCACCTGAAGCGATGGAAGTTGACCCTTCAATGTCTAAGTGCTTGATGCCATCACAAGCTCCGGCTTATGTCAACTCCAGTAATCCTCAGGCCTATAAGCGAACAAACACCTCTGACCGATGAGCTGGTCAGAGGCGTCAGAGATTGAATCATACTGTTCAGGGACAAGAAGTTGATCCTAAGGAGAATGAGACAGCCGCTAGGGCTGCTGAAGCGCAGATAGCTGATGAATCAGACGAAGATTCGGACGCTATAAATTTTTTAGGGGTAGATCCCTGCTGCCTTTCATCAGGCGAGATGTAGCGGGGATACAAATGAGAATTCTCATCGATACGGGCGCGGCGAAAAACTACATTCGCCCATACCCCGGACTAAAAGGAGTCCGCTCTGTCGATGAGCCATTTACAATCCACTCAATTCTTGGCACTACCAAAATTTCACAGAAATGTTAAATATCAATGTTTGGACAGAAGGCTACCTTCTTCCTCCTCCCGGACCTTTCAATATTTGACGGGATAATAGGCCTCGACCTGCTAACGCAAGTTGGAGCACAACTTTGCCTGAACACTAGCCAACTCAAGTTTGGCAATCAATCGGAACCGATATTATACCATAAGTGCGTGAATGTCAATTTCACTAACGTGGATTGCGCTGCGCGCCCCCTTCAATAAGGGACAAGTTTCTAAAAATGTTAATGGGTAGGAAAAAGACCTTTTCAGACGCTAATGAAGCTCTGCCTTACAACACTTCGGTAGTAGCCACCATAAGGACTACAAACGAAGAGCCTATCTATTCCAAGCTTTACCCGTATCCCATGGGTGCAGCTGAATTTGTGAACAAAGAGATTCAAGATCTTTTAAGAAATGGTGTAATTCGGAAATCCGTTTCTCCCTATAACAACCCCATTTGGGTGGTTGATAAAAAGGGCACGGATGAAATGGGTTCAATTCTAAAGGTGGTTGCAGGCACTCCCGATGCCAAGGACTTAGAGAGAATAAGAATTAATGAAGCTCAATTAATAAACTCAAACAATAGACAGGTGCAGATAAATACTAGAGTACAGGATCAGATTAACCAACTCACACTCACAGTTAACCAAATTTTGAAAGCCGCAAAGGGCAGGCAAATCGATTCCGGCCACTAACACGAAACACTTTTGGCCAGAAACAGAATGTTGTCAACGGAGCTGCAGAACTTAATGCTCGCCATAACCCTAGCTAAGGCCAACATTGTTAGTCCAAACATCTTAGACCACGCAGACTTAAAATCTGTTTGGTGGGAAGAGCCCACAGATACTCCCATTGCCGACCTAATGTCCGTTTCGTCCGTTAAGGTTCTACAATCCAAAAACATGATATAAGCTCCCTGTCATATTTATAAAATCACCTTACAAATTGCAATAAATCGAAAACTACAGTCTGCAGAGGAATACAATGTATAGAGAAAATGAAGAGGAAGAAGAAACTAAAAGAATGCATGTACAGTTAGTTCACACCAATTAACGGTACTTAACAAAGAGCACCTTATTCAACTTTTAGAGTTGCATATTTATAAATTCACTTTAAGTTTTTATTTGTTTTGTTTCAATTAGCTTAAAATTAATAAACAAAATAAATTTTTTTTAACAAATAACATCGCCATGAGAGCGTATAACTCCTTCGATGCGGCCTTGCATGCTTCCAACAAGGCTAGTTATTAAATTTCTGTCGATTTTCGACCACTCATCAAAAATAACGTTTTTTAACTGCCCTAAAGTGGAAAACTGACGGTTATCAGCATACACTCGTTGGCTAAGTATACCCCATAGATTTTCTATGGGGTTTAAATCTGGAGAACAGGCTGGCCAATCTAAAACTTGAATTTCTTTCGAAGAAAACCAAGCTTTTGTCTCCCGGCTGACATGGATTCGTGCGTTATCCTGCTGAAAAGTATGCCGTGCATAACCATTTTTTTCCAAAAATGGTACCAGGCTACTCTCCAGAGTACGAATGTAGTCAGCGCTTTTCATTTTGCATGATACCAGTTGCAATGGTAGGCAACCGGTAGCAGAAAAGGCTCCTTACACCATTGAACTTCCACCACCAAAATTTCTTTTGGCAAATTGATGTGGTTCCTTCCTGACATCATGCCAATAGTTACGGAAAAATCATCTGAAAACGATTAGCTTCAAAATACACGTCTTTGAAGTATCCTTATTTTTTAGATTACCTGACTCCACAAAGTACTTAAATTATTTAAAGCAAAAGTTAATCGTGCAGTCTTGTGACGTGGCATTAACTTTGGAACTTGCTTCATTATTTCATATTGAAGTATTCCCGAACGTTTTAGGGTACGCGAAATCGTTGACAGCGACACGTTATGTCCACTCACCGAGCGCAAACGTCTTAAGGACATTGACGTATTGCTTGCGTTACGCACTATTTGTCTCTCGTTACGCTCGTTTAGGATCCTTTTACGTCCTGATCTCTTTTTCGAGCCATAGTAATCAGGATTTTTTAAAAAATTGGCAACTACAGTTTGACTGCGGCCAATTTTACGTGAAATTTCCCTTCCGGTCATTCCACAGCCTTTCATGGCTAAAATCTTGCCCTTTTCAATGTCAGAAAGTGAAACACCACGCGGCATTTTGACAAGATTAACAGATTTGAATAATTTTATTTGCTCTCCACTAAGTCTAATTGCAAAGTGAGCAGCAAAAATAAAATATTGCAATTGATTTTATAAATATGCAAAAGGGACCACTTGTTTAGTTTGCGATAAGCAAAGTACCTTTAGATTGGTGTGAACTAACTGTACATGCATTCTTTTAGTTTCTTCTTCCTCTTCATATTCTCTATACATTGTATTCCTCTGCAGACTGTAGTTTTCGATTTATTGCAATTTATAAGGTGATTTTATAAATATGACATGGACTTTATTTTATAATCTCTTTTCCAAAAATTAAACACACCTGCAAGAAGATCACAGTCTACCCGGTTGCCCACGAAAGCCATGTACTGCGAATGGAGAACAACATCATCGCCGAATGCCAGGATCAAATCTACGCGTTGGAGAACTGCACAGCCACTGCAAGAACGACATTTTGTCAACGGTCAACGACCAACTCATGCGCCAAGGAACTTCACGCTGGCGGTATAGCCCATTGCGAAATTCAGCCAAGCAACCTGGACACAATCACATGGGTCGACGACGGAATAGTCATCATCAACGATGCAGCGGCGGCAATCAGCGTAGATAACGGCACCGAGTCCTGGGTGCGTGGCACACAATTAATCGTCTTCAACAATTGGGTCACCATAAACGGAACAAGGTACATCAATCGCAACAACGCACAGTGGGGCCATTGCTCATTTTACGTTGCAAAAATCGTAACTTTTAAACCAAATGAGATAATCGAATAATTTTAATGGCATATGATAGATAACTCTTCAACCTATGAAATTAGCATTTAAAAAAGGTGCCACGCCCCCTAAATACTTACTTAGGGGCTATCAAAGTTGAAATTTGTGAAATTTGTGAAAAAAATAAATTTTATGGCACCTAAAAATAAATATTTTTTTAAATTTTTGATTTATTTTGTTTTATTTTTACGGTTTTTATATTTAAAAATTACTTTCAAAAAATTTGAAAACAATTTTTTTTTTTCAAAATTTTTTTTTTTGTTTTCCGGAGTGAATTATCAAAATTTCATATGTCGACCTAATTCCTATGACATCTATATGATATAGTAGTCCGATTTCAACCAATCTGACATATTATGAAGCTGCGATAGTCTTCTACATCCAGACCAAATTTGATTCAAATCGGACCACTATATTATATAGCTGCCATAGCAACAATCGGTCGAGCTTTGTAATTGCGGGGGTGTTTTTATTGTGAGGTTCCATTAGTTTTTTCAACTTAACGTAAAGGGATGGATCCGGACGGGTATACAACCATATATATTTATTTAAAGAAATGAATGCTGAAGCGTTTTAAAGTGGTTTAATCCCGGGACAGTCCTGGACTCAAACGTTATCGTCTACCAAAGTTGAAAAATTTTCAAAATCTAGTGTTTTTTAAATTTAAATAGGTAAACTGTAAAAGGTTGTACTACCCACAAATTTTACTTGATCCAAAAATCCTTTTTGGATTTTCAATCTTTAAAGAATTCTCTACCGAATGCTTTTATTACTTTTTTCTAACGCTTACCCCAAAGAAATGATTTTTCACAAGTTGTTCGGCCTGCGGCCCTGCAAGACACTAGAATTTGACAGTTTTTCAACTTTGCTAGACGATAACTCTTGATTCCAGGACTTTCCCGGGATAAAATCACTTAAAAACGCTTCAGATATCATTCCTCTAAATAAATATATATGGAATCGGATATCTATATCATATAGATATCATAGGAATTAGGTCGACCTATGAAATTCTGATAATTCACACCGTAAAACAAAAAAAAAATTTTTGAAAAAAAAAAATTGTTTTCAAATTTTTTGAAAGTAATTTTTAAATATAAAAACCTTAAAAATAAAACAAAATAAATCAAAAATTTAAAAAAATATTTATTTTTAGGTGCCATAAAATTTATTTTTTTCACAAATTTCAACTTTGATAGCCCCTAAGTAAGTATTTAGGGGCGTGGCACCTTTTTTAAATGCTAATTTCATAGGTTGAAGAGTTATCTATCATATGCCTTTAAAATTATTCGATTATCTCATTTGGTTCAAAAGTTACGATTTTTGCAAAGTAAAATCAGCAATGGCCCCACTGTGCAACGTTCAGAACCGGTTCCCAGGCATCGCAGAATCCCATCTGTTGAATGTCAAAGACCATCAGGACATCCTCAGTCTCCCTTACCTTTATCGATTAAATGAACGCAATCTGGAGACAATACAAGAAGTCAGGGACGAAATTGGCAACATCAACTTGACCATACTGTTGCTTCTCCTTGGAGTGACCTGTGGCAGGGTTTGAAAATGCTACGCTACTCCGTAGTATTTCGAATTGCTCTCGCTACCGCTCTCGATTTGAACAGAGCCGTAGCATAGCCATAGCCGAAAAATAAAAAATGATTTGCTCTGCTCGGAGCAGAGTTTTGTCGCGTCACAAACTATGCTATAGCTATAGCAAAAAAATAAAATTATATGCGCTACGGCTACGTAGCGGTAGCTAAAAAATTGAGAGCGAGATGAGAGCAGAGCAGATGCAATTTTTTTCATTTACTACGGCTCTCGTGTGATTTTGATTTTCCTACAATTTTGTGATCGTTTTTTTTAATCTCTGTTTTGTAATGCATTGTTATTTTAACCGTTAATTACCAAGAAAGACAGTTATGTAACAGAGTTGTCTTATGCTGTACTACTAGAATTACCACTTAAAGCAAGGTGCGAGGTAAGGATTGCCTCTGCCGATTATGGCCCAAAAGTGTTGTTCATTGTTTAGTGTTGAAAATATGCACTAAGTTTCCATTACGTAAAATTTGTTATTCCGATTTACTTATTTAAAACTTTGACTTAATTTAAATATTGTGAATGAATACACTACACATGAATAAAATTCAGATCACAAAATTGTAGGAAAATCAAAATCACACGAGAGCCGTAGTAAATGAAAAAAATTGCATCTGCTCTGCTCTCATCTCGCTCTCAATTTTTTAGCTACCGCTACGTAGCCGTAGCGCATATAATTTTATTTTTTTGCTATAGCTATAGCATAGTTTGTGACGCGACAAAACTCCGCTCCGAGCAGAGCAAATTCTTTTTTATTTTTCGGCTATGGCTATGCTACGGCTCTGTTCAAATCGAGAGCGGTAGCGAGAGCGTAGCAACATTTTTGTAACTCTTGCTGCTACGGAGTAGTTTTTGCGAACCCTGACCTGTGGCATAATCTTTGGCATAATCTTTGGCAACTCGATTTGAGGGGGGGGGGGGGGTAGTTAACTAACTCTTGCACCCGCAATGCTGGAACGTGGGAACGCTGCCGACGGCAACGGCTGTAATCGGATGGCTCTGTTATGCAGTATCCGCTACCGCGCGTATGCTTGGTCGGCCATTATGCTTCTTAGTAATTTTCATAATGTATTTTGTATGTAGTTCTTAGTAATTTTTATCATGTAAAATCAGTTCTAATATATCCGTCGTCGATGGCACAAGGTAGTACTCCGGCTGCCAGTCGTTATTCCTTTAAATACATGCTGCGCAAGTAATCCGGCATCAAGCTATCTTTGTAACACATTATTGTAATCGTCAAATGGTTAATCAATAAACAAACTTAATCGACGGAACCAAAGACATATAATTTGTATGTTCACACATTGAACAAATTCCGATACTGACTACAAACGACGATATCGACACCTCGACAGATTCTCTCACGTTCGTATTAGTTGCAGCAGTAAAGGTCTCAACCCCGAGAAACATATATGTAAAATTAAACCACAATAGAACAAGCCGAGAAATTGAACAGTTGGTTCTTGAAAAACGACGACTACGACGGGAATGGCAGTCCAACCGATTACCATCTGCAAAGCACAAACTAAAAGTAGCTACACGCATTCTCACCAAGGTACTTAAACTCGAGGAAGCAAATGCGCAGCGCCAGTACATCGAAAAACTCTCTCTCACTAGCACAACATATCCATTGTGGAGAGCTAACCAAAATCTAAGCTCTCCAATCGAAACAACTATGCCATTAAGGAGCCCCACTGGCAGTTGGTTCCGCAGCGATGACGAAAGAGCCAGCGCATTTTCCTCTCACCTTAAACAGGTCTTTCAACCAAACCCTGCCACAAACTCATTTCTGCTCCCTTCTTCATCGCGTGACAACATATAAGAGCCAATAGATCCCATAGAATTTTGCCCAAGCTAAATTATAAAAGTCATTGAGGAGCAGATAAAGCCAGGAAGGTCACCTGGCTTTGACTTAATAACGCCAAAGATGATCATCGAACTCCCAAGATGTGCTATATCGGCTCTTCAACGCAATCGCAAGACTTGGTTATTTCCCTCAAAAATGGAAAAAGTCAATCATAGTGATGATACCCAAGCCGGGAAAAGACAAAACGCAGACATCATCATACAGACCAATAAGCCTACGATACGAATAAGCCTTTCGAAGCTGTTTGAAAAAGTCCTCTTTGCACCAATTTGGTTTCCGAGAAAAACATGGAACGGTCGAGCAAGTCAATCGCATAACATCAGAAATTCGCACTGCTTTCGAACATCGGGAATACTGCACTGCAATATTTCTTGACGTGGCTCAAGCATTTGACCGAGTATGGTTAGACGGACTTATGTTCAAAATAACAAAACTGCTACCTCAAAGCACGCACAAACTGCTTGAGTCATATCTCTACAATCGAGTATTCGCAGTGAAATGTAACACAAGCATCTCCCATGACCACAAAATCGAAGCTGGAGTACCCCAAGGCAACGTTCTCGGACCGATCCTCTACGTCTTGTACACAGCGGATATACCTACAGACTACCAGCTAACAACATCTACGTTTGCTGACGACACCGCAATTCTCAGTCGCTCCAGATGCCCAGTAAAGGCAACTGCTCAACTGGCTCGACACCTATTAGCTTTGGAAGATGGCTCGCAGACAGTAAACGAACAAAAATGCAAGCAAGTTACTTTTACTCTCAACAAACAAAGCTGTCCCCCTTTTGGTCCTAAACAACTCACGCATCCCAAAAAACGACGAAGTGACGTACCTGGGCGTTCACCTAGACGCACTTGAAACTTAAGGCAAGTAACCTCCACTGGCTCGTTCTCCCCTTAGCCTGGACTATAAAGTCCTCATATACAACTCTGTGCTAAAACCCATCTGGACCTATGGCTCTGAGCTCTGGGGCAACGCAAGCAGTAACTAGCAACATCAATATCATGCAGCGAGCGCAGTCCAGAATCCTGAGAACCATCACTGGGGCACCGTGGTATCTTCGGACCGACGACACCCACAGAGACTTGCACATCAAACTCGTAAAAGAAGAGATTTTAGAACAACAAGCAAAACATCAAATAAAGCTCGCCTTACATCCAAATCCACTTGCTAGGTCACTAATCCGAGTTTGCAGTCACAGCCGACTGCAGCGCAACGATCAGCCAGCTCAGTGACTTACTTTTATCCATTAGAGCCGTTTAACTTAAATACAATTCACCATATAATTGTAAAAATTTTAGAATAAAATTTGATTAATTGTTAGTCCCTTAAGAGTGGAGATACAATAAATAAAAGCACTATTTAAATAAAAAACAAAAAAAAAGAAGTTATAAACAGATTAATTAGCGAGAAAATCAATCAACTAACCAATGTAACCAACGCAATCCTAAAAGTAACATTAAGTTCAGAAGAAATTGTCAATCAAAAAGCAAATATTCTAAAATACAAAATACAATTAATAAAAGAAGAGATAACTAATGTACTGCATGCAATCACATGGGCAAAGTCAAATACCATAAATTAATTTATATTCTCAGCAAAAGAAACCGAAATTTTAGAAGAAATTAAAAAAAAAAAAAAAAATAACCTATTTTTTAACATACAAGAGCTTTTAGAATTTGCCGAAGTAAAACTAGCCACAAATGGTAAAGATTTAATCTTCATAATTAGCTTACCAACAATTAATCCCGATAATCCCGAACACTTAAAGTTAAAGCCGTAAAGAAAGCCCAATTTATAAATGACATAAAATATGAAAGTTTGCTAGAATGTAAGAATGAGCTATATGCCATAAAAGAAAATTGCGAAAACCATATCGATAGGATAATATGTAATAGAGATAAACTACTAGACTTAAGTAACGACTCTTGCCTATACGCACTGCTTAATCTAAAGAAACCAGAATAGGAGATACTACAGGGTACTATTATGCTGAACGGATTTAACGGTTTCGTCACACTAGACGAGAAAACACTGCAACTTCGGGGAACATTCATCATACAATATCGAAACTCCACAGTGAGAATCGGCGATAGGATCTACAAAACAGAAGAGATCCGACCCGCTGAGCCAGAACCGCCCCTGTTCCAGCTTGCGGCGGAAAAGACTAGGCTGGATGAAGCACTCTCGCTACAGATGATCAACGAACTAAACATTAACAATACCAAGACACTGGAGAAAAATCATACAGGCCACTCTCAGCTACAATTCGATCAGCATCCTTTTAATACTAATAGCTGGATTAGCCATCGAGGTCATCAGAAGAATCAGGAAAGCAGCTGCCGAGAAGAAGAGAACCGGTGACGACAACACGCCAAATAACAAAACTCCAGTAGGAATCTATGTAGCGACCGAGAACGCTCGCATTTAAAGGGGGAAGAGTTAACACCCCGCATGTCAAAGTTCCAAAAACAATAACAACAATATGGCTGGCGAAACTCAACAACAACAACATGGCTGGCGAAACTCAACAACAACAACATGGCTGGCGAAACTCAAAAACAACATGGCTGGCGAAACACAACAACAGCAGCATGGCTGATGAGAATCAATAACAACAACGTAAACGGCCAAACCAAAACGACAACATATGCAGTTACCAAATCACGCAAACACAAGCTGCTCAAGAAGACGCTGACCAAACGTTATCAGCAGTTCACCGTGGGACCGGCGAAAGCAAGCGGACACCGTCGCAATGCAAAGCTATGCAGGCGCGGGTACAGAGGCGAAGCCACGTGCGCTGAGGGCGCATTCTTTAAGCCAGCGACCGTGGGATCGACGTTTGCAAGACGACACTCAACCAAATCTAAGTGACAACGAATGCAGCTCCAACAACAGCAGCGGTAATAGCAACCAATGGTAGCCGGGAACAACATCAACGATAACAGCGCCAATGGCAGCCAAGAACGACAGCAGCGGTACTGACAGCAGCGGCAGTTAAGATTTCTTAATTTATCTGGGGCGCCACAGAAATCGCTTTCGCTTGAATTTCACTTAAATTTGTATGAAATTTAAGTGAAATTCAAGCGAAAGCGATTTCTGTGGCACCTTCATATATATGTATATATATATATGTTTAAACGATAATACGAAAACGAAAATAAAGAACCCAAAATTATTAAAAAAAAGAACATAAACATAAATTGAAAATTAAATAGCATAGGACACTTTAACAATGACCCAGCCAGGCACTTACTGGTACCTGGAGCACGTAAACACTGGCAGGAAAATAATTCTGCGGGCTGGTGAAAACGTTCTTGGCAGGCACTCCAGCTGCAAAGTTGTTTTGCATAACTACTTGTTCTTGTCCAGGCATCATGCCAAGTACGCAATGGACGTATCGTCATCATTGAGCAGATGAACGCACTTAATGGTGTGTTAGTTAACAACTAACATAAGTAACATCTTGCACCCTAGCAACTAAGTAGCATAAACTATGCTGACGCGCCAGAATTGAGATCAGCGCTCCGCGCCAAGAACGTTCGACGGCGGTAAGCTGACACTTCTTATTTGAAGTGTTTTTCTGCACTGCACTATGGGCGAATAGTCGATTATTCTGGCATAAACTACAATTTTAAAAGATAGAGCTTTCAAATTTGGAATGAAGCTTAGTTGAACTAAAATACAATTTTGAATTTTTTTTTTTGTATTTGGACCACGCCTTAGCTTTCCCCTCCTCACCCGACTATGAGAAAAACATGTAAAATATTTATGTAAAATCCAAATATAAAGCTAAAGACCTGAAATTTGGCACGAATCTTAGATAGGCTAAAGTAGAATTTATGCAAATTTTTGTTTTTTAATTGGATCTTTTCTTCGCCCTCTTATTCTAACTGACTCAGGAAAAAAGTACAATCTTTTTTTATTTGCTGAAATATTAAGTGAGATATTTTAAACTTCACATGTTTGCTAATTAGACTTTTATAAAATTAACAATTTTTTTAGAATCATAGTTTGACCATGTGTTCACCTCCATTTCCATCCAATTCCGGAAAATTCTGATTTTTCTACCATATTTTAGCATACTTTTAACCGATGTTGCACAAAAATGCGCAAAAGAAATTAATAACACTATGTACTAGAGGGCTTTAATTAATAACTTGCCATACTTAGTTGCTTGCGCCATCATGCACTTTATAAGTATGACTCCACGGAAAATAACTGCATTTCATATTTTTTTGCTAAAAATACATTTAACAAAACCGTCGACAAGAATAACTAGACACAAATTTTAATACATATTACATCAAAAACTCATTTTATATACCGTGAGCATCATATTCCATATTCAACTTGTATTCTTTATTAAAGCTTTGCTTTTTAAATTAAGCTTGAAACACAATGAACTAATGGCAAATTTTCAAAAGCATGTGCTTTTACAAAACAGCTGACTTTAGAGAGTTGCCACAAGAGAAGAGTTGTCGCATAGCCCGAAAAAGAATATGTTTTAATCTAACTGAAATGTTAACATTCAATAAATAAAGTCACATTTTGAAAATACTACCATCAATTTTTCGACTTTATGCCAGAAAAATCGACAAATCGCCCAATGTGCACTGCAAGGAATGCTGAGTCGGCTTGCCGATCATGAACTTGGTGGCGTGATGCATTGTCGCGTAGGGTAAAATAAGACTTCATTATTGTTCTCGAGTCAGTTTTTGATACAGTTGTTGAATAAACCAATACATTGCTCCGGCACTAAGCCGGAAAATTTTCTTGTTGTTATTAATAACTTCATTGCTAGACCACAAGGCTAGTAATTCTCACCAAAGGAGGCGAAGTCAAGCCATCCAACATAATCGTTCTAAAAGGAACAGATCGCAGCAACTAGGATACTGGATTGTCGCTGGAAGGCATTGTAGTATGCGCATATATACATAATAATATATATAATATAATACACTGCATTAAATGTACCCTTAACAATAACACTTTGTTGCTGTATAAACATAACACAAAAAGGCAACGACACTTTGTCGTTGCATAAACATATTCGGACATACGCTTTCAAGTACATTTCAAATACTCTTCAAGCGCACCGAAATATGATCCTACAAGAATTAGGCAGCGTCACCATGTGTCCCATGCATTGACCGCTTAAGTATATATGTGCATAACACACTCTGCCCGCAGCGACGTATCCGTCGTTCACATTTATATATTCGTTTTATATGTTTTATATACGCTTATATATAAACGGCTGCGCTGCCACCCAAAGCAGCCTTCTTGTTAGCTTACGATATGTTTAAGTCCATGTTGTAAGATAATTGAAAATAAAGCAATCGGAGCGATAACAACAGTCGCTCCGATCTAAACACACAAAGGGGCAACATTACAACATTTATTATAACTGGCGCCCAACTTATCAAGAACTGAACAGTTTAATTTAACAGGGTAGTAAAGTTACAGATCATATAAGTTTGACAAGGGAATTTTACGTCACACCCTCAAGAGTCTCTAGTAAACACATACAAGTGAAAAAAAAAAATTTTTTATCTCGCCACGTAATGGTTGTGCGCAGGGTTTGAAAATGCTACGCTACTCCGTAGTATTTGAATTTTCTCTCGCTACCGCTCTCGATTTGAGCAAATCCGTAGCATAGCCATTGCTGGTTCTACAAGCCCAAAATAACGTTGTATTACTAAGCAGCGATGAAAAAACGATCACAGAATTGTAGGAAAATCAAAACCACACGAGAGCCGTAGTTAATGAAAAAATTTGATTTGCTCTGCACTCATCTCGCTCCCAGTTTTTTAGCTACCGCTACGTAGCCGAAGCGCACATAATACAATTTTTTGGCTATTGCTATGCTATAGTTTTTGACGCGACAATACTCCAAGCAGAGCAGAGCAAATCTTTTATTTTTTTTCGGCTATGGCTATGCTACGGATTCGTTCAAATCGAGAGCGGTAGCGTGAGCGTAGCAATATTTTCATAACTCTTGCTGCTATGGAGTAGACTTTGCAAACCCTGGTTGTGCGTTTTGACATTCAGACAGAATAAATTTTTATTGCATACCTTATAGAATTAAGTATTGCATACTTTCGGCGAAATCAATTTGTATTCCATATCCCTGCAGTTATGGAGGTGGCGATTGGCCATGCTTGAACTACCTACCCCACTACTCCCTACATGGGTACTTTCCTATGGTAATCGATCGCCGAACCACCGAGTTCATGGATACTTTTCTAACTGACCCTATGGTAATCGATTGCCGAAACACCTAGGACTTGGGTACTTACTTGACTGACCCTATGGTAAGCGAACGTTGAACCACCGAGTAAAAAAATATGTGCGCACGATAGCGAAGTCGAAACGTAACGGTCTAGCATCACATTTGCTTTTGTTGATTTGCTGTTTGCTTATGAATTTACAAAAACAATTGTGATGGTAGTACCGTTTTTTTTCGTTTTGCTTGCTACTCTTTCTCACTGCTCGAACGCTGCTGCGTTTGCCGGATGACCAAATTAGTGAGAGTATTGCATTTGAGAGTAGTGCATCAGAGCAAGTGCAAATATTAAGTGTTTTTTTTTCAATAAATTTAATTAAAAAAGAAAAAACGTTGTACAGTCCGGAAAGGGAAATTAAACGACTGGAGTTTCTAATACCCGTAAGTAAAAAAATATAGATAAACTTATATAAATAGTTTGAATAAACAGAAACAAATTTAGTATTAAATCTTTTAAATTTCAGACCAAAAACATAGATGCAACTGTTCTGGAACTATCAAGTGCCTTGAGCAAATTGTTTTTCAGCTTACAGAACACGTTCGTTCCTCACGTGGTAGGTGTGTTACGATAAATTATTGAAATTATTCTTGTTACAAAGTTTTTTTTTTTAATTTTCAGCCGAGACGACATTCTTGTAGAGGGAATTGGAGGAAAATAAAGGCAACATCTACAGCAACTTATAAAACCTAATAATATAATTAATCTTGTTCATATAGTTATTAGTTTCATTTAAAATTATTGGCCACTGAATATACAAAACATTGCAATTAAAATAAACAAAGTATTTTATTTCAAATTAAAGCTATTTCTATTTTTTACTTGGGGTAGTACCCATGTGAGAAGCCTTCTCATGGGTACCCATGTAAGTACCCTTTTCATGGGTACTCATATCACCACCCCTAGAATGGGTAGCCATGTAAGTAACCCTTTTATGGGTACCCATTTCACTAGTTCGCGGTAAACGATGTGGTGGCGATTGACCCTTTTTGCGGACATTTCATACAAAAAACGAAATGATGAAACGCATTGCTTAGGGTTAGTAAAGTAAGTAGAGGTGGTTTCCTAGTAAGTAGTTATTTCACCAGCTACGAACTAGTGCCCATTACTAGAGGGATACCATACAAAAAATAATTAAAAAAGCATTGCATACTTTTGAGCAGGGATCAAAACCCTAACCGAAACCGTAACCTTTAACCGGTAAAAACCGATTGAAATTTATAACCATAACTGAAACCGTAACCGAAAAAAAAAATTTTCATTTGTCCGAAACCTTTAAACCGAAACTCTGTAAACCGAAATAACCGTTTAGTAACCGTTTCATTTATAAAGGTTTATTTCGGTTTTTCATACATCCAAAAATACATTTTTATTTCCAATTTTTATAACAAAAATTTAAAAAAAGTTTTATTTTAAATTGTTTTTTTAAAAATTGCAAATAAGAGTTATAGTATCACTTTTAAAAACAATATTAAAATATGTTTTATTTTCAATTTTTATTATAAAAATTAAAAAAAAATCAGTTAAAATTAATTTAAAACGGAGAATTTTGAACTGTTTCTATTTTTTCCGACTCATAAGTCTTGTTTATCTCAGATTTTTTTTGTTATTATTTTTGTATTTTATTTTTGTTTTTCCTTTTATTTTTAATTTAAGAAAGTAATGCCTTTTGAATAATTATTTTTTTATTTTTAAAATAATAACATTTTTGAAAAAGAATTTTTTTTGTGAACCGAAACCATACCGGTATTTTGAAACCGAAACATACAAAAACCGGTTCACCGTTACGTAACCTTTATTCAAAGATTTTGCGTAACCGATAACCGAAAACCTAAATCCGAACATAATTGAAACCGTAACTGAAACCGATATTTGTTTCGGTTTTAATCCCTGCTTTTGAGGGAAACATTTTTTATTGCATACCCTATAAATAAATAAATTTTGCATACTTTTTCTTGCTACATATAATCAGCCGATCAATTGTGCTCGGCAAAAGTGTATTTTTGTATTGCCATCCCTTCAGACATGAAATTCCTTTTCCTTGATGTTGTTGTTATTTTTGAAATTTTGTTGTTATTTTTTTAATAATTCTGCCAGCGTCGACCGGCCGCTGCTCGAGCGACGCACAGTGGGGCCACTGCTCATTTTACTTTGCAAAAATCATAACTTTTAAACCAAATGAGATAGTTAAAAATTAAATATGATAGAAAACTCTTCAGCCTATGAAATAAATGTTTAAGAAAAGTGCCACGCCCCCTAGATACTTACTCAGGGGTTATCAAAGTTGAAACTTGTGAAATTTGTGAAAAAAAATTAATTTTATGGCACCTACAAAAAAATATTTTTTAACATTTCGACCTAATTCGACCTAATTCCTATTGCATCTATATGATATACTAACTAGTCCGATTTAAACCAATCTGACATATTATGAATCTGGGGTAGTCTTATACATCCAGACCAAATTTGGTTCACATCGGACCACTATACCATATAGCTGCCATAGGAACAATCAGACGAACTATGCAATTAAGCCGCTTGTTTTTTTGTGAGGTTGCCTAAGTTTTTTTGATTTTACTTAAATAGTTGGACACGGACAGGACAAAACCAAATATATTTATTTAGAGAAACGAATACTGAAGCGTTTTTAAGTTAGTGTACCTCGGGACAGTTCTGAACAAGAGAGTTATCTGGTACTAAAAATGATTTTTGTAAAGTAAAATGAGCAATGGCCCCACTGTGCGACGCAGGCAGAGTTACTATTCATCTTTCCCCTGCTTGCCGATGTACTAAAAAATTGCACATCGTGCGTGCGGTGCTAAAGCGACGGAGACAGAGGCTGTTTCTGTTCGTTTTTTCCTGTTTCTGTCTTTCTCGAACGAAAGTCGAACACTGCCGGCGGCAGCGGGACAAAATTTGTGCAACAAAACGCAGCAAGCGCACGTGTCAAAGAAAAACAAAACATAAAATATTTTGACAATGTCGCTGCCGGCTGCTGTTAATGCTAAAACAAATGGTAAGTGTTTTATAATATAATTAATTAATTTAAAATAATAAAACTAATGCATTTATTTTTTTTATATAGAATATGAATTGAGCTTGGAAGCATGCAAGGAGCTTCGTCTGGAATTTCTCTGAAGGCAGTGGTCGATGGCGTATAGTGGAAGCTGCATAAACTTCGTTAATTAAAACATAATAAAAAATTAAAAAAAAGAAGAATAAAATTCAAGTTAAAAATATATAATTAAAAAAATATTTTTTTTTTAATTTTTTTTACGCCTGCTGAGGCAAGGATTAGAGATGGTCAAGCAGGGGGACCTACCCTTGATGCAGTACTACGACGAAGTCGAGAAAAAGCTAACGCTTGTAGCCAACAAAATTGTGATGACTCACGAACAAGAGGGCGCCGACCTGCTCAACGCTGAAGTTAGAGCCGACGCCCTACATGCCTTCACTTCAGGTGAAAGTCCCTCAAAAAGTCCCTCAGAGCTGTGGGTTTTCCAGCCCAGCCCAAAGACTTGCCATCTGTCCTAGCTTTGGCTAGAGAAGCGGAGGCAAGCATTGAGAGGAGCATGTTCGCAAATTCGTACGCCAAAGCTGTAGAGGAGCGAGCTCAAACAGCTGGAAACAGCAGCAGCCGCTTCCAGGGAAATCCAGATAGAAACAGCAAGGAAGAACAGGGCCAAGATAGGAACCCACATTTTGTCAGGCGCCAAAAGAGCAACTCAAACGAACAGACCAATAATGATAACCAGGCGCAAGCCCCACAACCAATGGAGATTGACTCCAGGTTTAGGCAGCGCACCGAATACAATAGAATCCACCCAAACGACTCGAATGCATCTAAGAGAAGAAATTTCTCAGAACGTTTGACAGGCCCAAGACGTCAGCGTCTTAATAACGTGGTCCAAGAAACCCCCAAGCCCAAAGACCCCAAGGAGGAATACGAAAGGGCAGCAAAGGCTGCAGTCGAAGAGATTGACAGTGAGAATGAGTACGCTTCAAGTGACGACTCATTGAACTGGGAGAACTTAAAGAATGTTGATCGACACAGGCGCGTCAAAAAATTACATTAGGCCCGTAAAGGAGCTGAAAACTGTAATGCTAGTCGCCAAATCGTTCTCGGTGAGTTCAACACACGGCTCCACCGAAATTAAACAAAAGTGCTTTATGAAAGCTTTCTAGCACACTTCCCCATTTTTTTTGCTGAATTCACTCAGCTCCACAGTGGGCGATTCGGGCTCGCTAGCGGCATTTAATTCAAATTTTCAAATTTGAAAAAGCGTTGATTTTTTTTTACAAATCGACAACAGATACTTTGATTCGATTTTTGGAGCTTTTTTAAAAGCTCTCCGATCAGCTGATCATCAGTTGTGAGCTGTCAAACACAGCATATGCTGCAGCAAGCGCTTTACTAAATTTTTTATTTGTTGTGCGCATTCACTTCGAGTCTCTGGGAAATTTGGAATCTTTACTTATTGTATTACAAGTTTGGTTTTTTATAATCTTCAAGGTATGTATTACATAGAAAATCAGTGTTTGTGACCGGTCTATAAGTGTGTTGCTTATAAAACGTAATGGTAATTAAGTGTATTAACAACGAGTCAACAGTAGCGTACACCTGTCTTTCGTGGAGTAGAACTATACTTGATTCACCTGGATTCAGTCTAATTCTTATTTTATCTCGAAGTTGGAATCATTGTGCGTCCAAAATGTCCAATATGAATTGCTACTACCTGCTACCCTTACTTTTTAGGCACAATGTCAGTCGAAAAACGGACACTTTTCTTAGTATGGCATGACGAAGCGATCCCAACCAAGATGTTTCTCACCATGGAAAACTTTGTATTTGATACTGTTCTGAAAGGCGTTAACTATACTCAGGAGGAGAAATGCGAGATTGGCAAAAAGCTGCGAAATTTCACTAGCAGGCTTGTCGTAAAGTGGAAAAATTGTCGAAGAAATAAGTTGTTTTTTGAAAATGACAACAAGGAATGGCTAGATACGCCGATAGTATTGATAGATAGATCAGCTTCCGAAAATGTTGGATGTCCACAAAAAGATATTTCGGTGTGTTGCAAGAAAACGCAAGTCAACAAATTGTCAGGCCTTACTGAAGAAGTGGCTGCAAGCTGCAGCTTGTATAAAGCTGGAAAGCGCAGTGCTTCAAAGGTGGTGTCAATGCTAAATGCCGACGAAGAGTTTAGCGGTAAGATTATGAAAACTATGAATACTCCACAGCGGCTACCTTCAAAATTTTCTGATGAAAAAGCAATGGCGTTATTTGTAGATGTTGGACATACCAAGTATACATGGAATTCGTCAAAATGAGCTGCTAAAGGCCAAAACGCCGATATATATCCATGCTACGATAAACTGCGCGGTGCGAAAAAAAAATGCTATCCTAGTGGCATCACGGTCACTGATCAGTTCGCTGAAGTACCTCTACAAAGCTTAATGGACCATACTATTGCTAGAATTATTGAAGCACACCCAGAGAGTTTTCAGCACCAAATTGATAATAATAATTACACCCAGTTAACTGCTACCTACAAATGGGGCTGTGATGGCAGCAGTGGTCATTCTACATATAGGCAAAAATTTGATGACTTTGATGGAGACATGATAGATCAATATTTATTTTCAATTTGTATGGTGCCATTGATAGTGCAGAAAGGATCGACAGTTCTATGGAAAAACAATCGACCTTCTTCTACTCGATATTGTCGACCAATCAAGATACTTTGCGAGAAAGAAACGGCAGACTTGACGCGTAGAGAAACTGAAAATATAAAGAGCCAAATCTTAAATATTATACCAACATTAGTGAGTACCTTTAGAATTGATCACCAATTTCATATGACCATGCTTGATGGTAAAACGTTCAGTGTCATATCGGAATCCTCTTCGCAAACATGCGGAATCTGTAGCGCAACTCCTAAAAATATAAACAATCTAAATTTGGTGAAGAGCTTTTCTATTAATGAAAACCTATTTGAATATGGCTTATCAAGTCTCCACGCCTGGATTAGGTTTTTCGAGTGTGTTTTTCACATTGCATATAGAATTCCTATACAAAAGTGGCAAGCTCGTGGTGCTGATAAGGATGTTGTTGAACAACATAAAAGAAGTATTGAGCAGAATCTAAGAGAAGAAATGCATTTGTTGGTGGATATACCAATGGCTGGTACTGGCAGTACGAACAACGGAAACACTGCAAGTAGGTTTTTCCAACAGCCAAATTTGGCTGCTCGTATAACAGCAGTAAGCTATGATTTAATATATCGATTCAGCGTAGTCTTACGAGCATTGGCTTGTGGACACGATATAAATACGGAGGCATTCGGGTCTTACGCATTGGAAACTGCCGAAATTTTTGTTGAAGCATACCCCTGGTTTTATATGCCTTCGTCAATTCACAGAATTTTAATTCATGGAGCAGACATTATAGATAATTTTTCTCTTCCGATTGGTATGATGTCCGAGGAAGCTCTTGAAGCCAGGAACAAGGACTTTCGAAACATACGCGAGAGCAACACCAGAAAAAATTCTCGAAACAATACTATGGAAGATGTCATAAATGCATTGTTAGTTTCATCCGACCCTTTGATATCTTCATTGTCAAATGGATCTTCGATATCGTCTGCAAAAAATATTATTATGGACGAGGATGTGAAGAGCTTGCTTTCAATGAAGCATATGGATATGCCTGATTCTGAAGATTCCGATTCGGAATAATATATTTTTTATCGTTTTCAATAAAATATTGATTTACCAAATTTGTTTAATGAAGTTTAAAAAAAAAATTAAAATTAAAAAATTTTTTTTAAAAATAAAAATAAAAAAAAAAAATTAAAAAAAAAATTGTTTGCAAAAAATTCTTTGATTTTTTTCTGAGCAGTGAAAAAAAACCGACTGAAGATATCTGTTTTCGTTTGGAAGTTATAAATTAAATGCCGCTAGCGAGGCCCAATCGCCCACTGTGCAACGCTTTGCTGTGCGAATCGTATCGGGCCCATAAGCTTCACAAATTTTTTAGGCCGCCTTCGTTGCATTTTTACTTTTCAGGTAGTAAAAACGTAAAATATGACGAATATCTTGTTTGGTGGACTCTATCCTTGACGCGCTGTAACTTGAGACTGAAACGTACGATCCCAATAAATTCGCAAAACAAATTCAATTTTTCTTTTTCAATTGTTTTTTTTTTAAATTATATGACTTAACAATTAATTTAAAAAAAAAAACATTATAACAATTTTCTTAATTTGTATTCTAAGCAAATTAATTTTATTTGATCCAAAATGTATGAATGTCTAAAACGCCAAAATAAAATAAAAGAAGACGTCTTTAAGCAAATGGTCTCGAAACTCCTTGATGGAAATTAGTTTTAAGTATTTATTTAACGAGAAATACTGGTATTGGTTATGTAAATAGCTCCAATGCAAGTTAATAATAATTATACAGATATATTGTCCTAATGGACGTCTGATGCGTGGCTGACGAGAATACCGACTGACTCGTTTTGCTGCACTGTTCTGTCCAGTCTAATGTTTATGTTAATTACAGGATAATCGATTAATATCAATTACCATTGCGCGTTTGTCTCTTTATTTAGTTTCCTACACATATGTATATATGTATATATAATTATAAATTTTGAAATTATTGCCAAAGAAAACAAGAAAAAATTATGCATTTCCTCAAAAAAAAAAGTAATACTTTTAATGCATTTCAATGCCAAAATACCAATACCAAAAATTTAACGAAAAAAAAAAACTAAAACACGTAACAAAAAAAGTCACAACCATAAATTCAAGTAGACAAAAGTCTCGCGCAGGAAATAAATAAGAAGAATTGCTTAAAGTGCTTTCAGACGAGGATTTTTTAACCGACACTTTTTGTCAAAAAACGGTCGGTGTCGTGTAAACACACAAAATTTCAAAGTGTCGGTGAAAAACCGACGCTCACCGATGGAAATAGAACACGTTCTATCGGTTTTTTTCGTCGGTGGAACCGTGCCAGTAACATCAATACGTTAACATTGCACTTTTTTGGTATTTTTTGGCGCTTTACGGCAAAAATAGTGTGCGCGAACAAAAATTGTGTTGAGTGTGACCAGCTTCCGTGAAAAAAAAAGCCGACGGGATTTTGGTGTGAACACCAATGCGAATAGTGTGAATGGCAACATTCACCGACGATAAAAAAACTGTCGGTGATAAATCCTCGTCTGAAGGCACTTTTAGGCAATATGTATCTCTAAAAGCTTCTAAGCCCAACGTACACCCAGCGACCAAAAAAAAGGCCGCACTCTGCTATTTAATGAATTTTTGCCTTCTCTAGCTCGGGGTTTCCTCAAATGTTATTCTATTCGTATATTTTGGTGAAATTTTTCTTAGAGCTCTTTGGAAATTAAGGCTAAAGCGTAGCACGCTCTAGCTGAAAACATTTTGGGAGCTTGAAATGTTCGATGTTTTGAAGTCCGGCCTTACAAACTTCAGTGTGACAGCAAAATACCAAAAAACATTAAAGAGTTGAGAGATTGTTGGTCTTATGCTGCCGTGGTCATACTGTTCGTCAGCTGTGCACAACAAACAAATAAATAACATTGAGCACAAAAATAAAGAGAAAATGGACAAAATGGACAGGATAAGAGAAGTAGCAACGACAAATACCCTAATTATTAAATAAAAAATTATTAATTATAAAAATCCCATCAAAAATTTTTTTTTGGTCAAATCCCACAATATTGACCTCTGTTGCATCTCTTCAATAAGTCTAATTCGATCTTTGTGTTCCAAGATCTCAACTTGGCTCTTATTTTGCTGCTTGTTGGTCGCCATTTCTATTCAAAAAGATTTCGACTAGTCGAAACAACGATTCAATCGATGTTTTGAAAGGTCAAAAAAAAGATGACATCTGTTTCCCAAACAGTGATGTAAACGCCGAAAAATATTCTGAGCTGCCCATATTTAGGTACAGCGTACATAGAAATGGCCTTAAAAAATAATTTCGAGCATGTTTGCAACCCTTGTTTTTAAATGGAGTTTTGGCCTTGCAAACATATTTTCGGCTATAGCGTACTATGCTTAAAGGAAGACAACTGACCCTGACTGAAAAAGCAAAAATTACTGCATTGGCTGAACCAAATGTTATAATCAGAGCTCGCAAATAACAGTCAACACTTATTTCTTTTTCGATCTGTTCACTGAAAAAACAGAAAAAAACTAAAACCCAGAAGATTTCTCACTGAGAGAAACACTTACTTCTTTTCGTTTGTGCTCTCTGCTCAGTATTTTCCATTTAGAAAATAAATTCTTTCTGTATACTTATAACAGTTAAAAAAAGACTTTTTAGCTAGTGCTCCCGGAATAACTGTTAGCAAATGAGCAAAACACAAAAGTGTTAGTCAAAGGTGTCTATTCAAGTTGTTTTTGTTTTAGGTGCGCAAAAATCGACACATACTCCCGAAAAGCAATACACCCACAGAACAAGATAATTTTTTTTGGTAACTATTTTTATTTACATTAAAAATTGTTATTTAGAATTAAGCTTTACAATTAAAAGTGAATTAATATTTTCCGCACTTATGTTAGAGAGCTACGTTTATCGGTTAGGATAAAATTAAGCGCAGAAATGGATCTTTCAACCGAGACTTGTGACGTTTAAAATTTTTAATATGAGTTCCAGTTAATGTTTTGCCACACACGTTGCATTCCGATTTATTTAATTTGCTATCATAGTTAAAAAAGAATGAACTATGTTTTTTACACGACCCATTTTACGCAAAATTGTAGCAAAAAAAAAAAACGTTTTAAATTTTCAGAAGGCATTTTCGATTTTTTTTCCAGACGAAACAGTTTTTGAGTAACACAACCATAAGGAAACAAAATTAAATGTTATTTCTTGACTAATAAGCCTACTGAGAAAAAAACATAAATTAATGTTTTGTTCTGATCTTTTTTATCGTTCTGTCAGCTAATAACTGTTATTTTCTGACACACTGAAAGTGTTGACTGTTATTTGCGAGCTCTGGTTATAATTCTTAAAATAGTGGATAAAACTAACTTTAATAAAAGCTCAATGAGACGATTTTTATTATTATTATTTTTGTGTGCCTGGAGGAATGGATCGTTCAGAAAAAAGTGCACAAGTGTACGGGTAGATCGAGATATTATGAAGACTTAACTCCAATATCGTTATAAAAATGCTGTTGAGTAGCGTCTGAAGTGCAGCAACGTTATTCAAGCGATATTTCGGCTCGAAGTAATTAGCTTCGTCTAAAGAAGATGGGATTAATGGGAAGGACACCTGCCAAAAAGCCACTTCTAAATCTTCGAATGAAGAAAGCTCACCTAATTTGGGAAAAGGATAAACAAAATTGGGGTGAATCTGAGTGGTCACAAATTATATTCTTCGATAAACCCAAATTCAACCTTATTAGACGCGATGGCTTCCGCACAGTTCGCCGTAGAACAGGAGAACGATATTCCGAAAACCGCTGCATTGCCACTGTAAAGCATTTGCCTTATATTATGATATGGGGATGCATATCGAATTTAAAACTGAATCGCTTTTAATGCTTCAGGGAATAGTTAATACAAAAAAAATAAAGAAATGTTTCTCAGTGGACTTGTGCCTAGTGTTGAATCCGTTACTGAGAGAAAAAAAGTACCCATATTTCGGGACTTTTCTGCACCTTGTCATCGGGCGCGCTCTGTAAGTGATTCTTTGACTCTACTTTTGTTCAATAATTTTTTTAATTACTTTTCTTAAACGCAAAATAACCATTTTAAGGGCGGAATCGGGTATTAAATCCTCAGATTGGCCAGTTAACAGTCCTAACCTCAATCCCATAGAGAATGTTTGGGCTCTAGTGTTGGGTAAACATTGCTCGTTTAGGTGAACATGTTCACTTGTTCTTTTTTTTTAGGTGAGTCAACTCACTCAGATCGCTCACTTGCTCAGTTGCTCAGTCTTGTTCACTTGCTCAGTTGCTCAGTCTTGTTCAGTTGCTCTTTTTTGTTCACTTGCTCAGTTGCTCAGTCTTGTTCAGTTCTTCAGTTGCTCACTTGCTCAGTTGCTCAGTCTTGTTCAGTTGCTCTTTTTTGTTCACTTGTTCAGTTGCTCAGCTACTCACTGCTCTAAGTCCCTCACTCAACAAATCAAAAATTATATGCGTTACATTTCAATTTAAATTGGGTTCATTACTTGATTATGGTACATAAAACTATAATAACAAACATAAAAATAAAATAATAATGGAAGCATAACAAATAAAATTAAAAAATAAAATAATTAAGTATTTATTTCCCTTCATTGGGAATCCTTTGGAAACACTTCTTTTTCTCCAGTTTTTCATTACTATACTCTATGAGATAGTGCTGAAATGGAAACAAAACTTTAATTTATGCTCAGCCTGTGGAAATTTGGTTATACTTACTTTATATTTACATGTTGTTATGTAGGAACATTAGGTTTTCCACATTTGTGGCTTCAACAAAGAGCGCCTTTTGCGCACTGTTTCGCCAGAGCTTGAAAATATTCTTTCACAAGGCACAGATGTGGCGACTATGCAAAGGCGCTTCAGCATGTATGTATAAAGGTGCGGGTATTGGGATTTCCGCTGATCCCACCATATCAACGGATCGTCCTTTCTGTTAAGGTACTCCTCCGCCAGATACTTATCCATTTCCCTAATGGCAGCAACAGTGCTGTTGATGGGCTTGCTGACCTGCTGAAATGCAGAATCAAATTCCTTCCAAACGTCGTCACCGTCATCTGAGTCGAGTTGCTGCTTGCTATCATCTCTAAGGGCAGCTTCAGGGGGCGCAATGGCTGACCGCGTTGCCGAAATTTTCTTCTTTATTTCTGCAACTGACTTATTAAAAGCCTCTTGACTCTTAAAAACACGCCCCTTGAATCGAGGGTCTAAAATTGTGCTTTCTGCATACAAGACGTTGTACTCATAGTCCTTAAATCTTTCGATCATCTCCATTGATATTTTTTCAATAACAGCTGCTAAAGTATGATCTTCTTCCAGTGTATTCATAATAGCCATCTTTTTTAGTAATATGCCAACAAGTACAATTACTTTGGATATAGTGACATTTTTTTCAGCAGAGACTTCTTCAGTTATTTGAAAGAATGGCTGCAATATGGGTAGAACTCCTTCAACAACTTTCCAATCATCTGACGACAATATCAGGTCACTTCGTAAAGTTGAGATTGTAGCCATTACCGCCTCTTTCAATGTGGCTAGCCGCTTAAACATTTTATACGTCGAGTTCCAACGCGTTGGCACATCCTGAGTAAGTTTGAGCTCTGGCAACTTTAAAAGAGCCTGCATGTCTTTTAATTTTTTTTGGACTGATGTGCTGCGTTTGAAAAATTCAACGATCGCCTTCGCTTTTGTGCGCACACCGCTTATCTCATCTAAAGCTTTTTGAACTATTAGATTCAGCAAAGCATGGCACATGACGCTTATTGCCGATCTTTATGGCACCAACAATGTTATAGGCATTGTCAGATGCAATGGCTGCTACTTTGTTTTTGATGTTCCATTTGTCAACAACTTCTTTTACAAATCCGCAAAGATTTTGCGAAGTGTGCGACTCTTCAAAGGATTGGCAAGCCATTGTGTGCGACGTCAGCACGGTTGAATTGTGTTCAATGAAATGTACAGTGACAGACAGATAACTTTCATTGGTAAAGCCTAGTACCGACGTCAGAAAAAAGGCCTAGCGTAAGGTCAAACTCCATATAAAAAAAATGCTGGCGTAAGGTGAATAAGAAGAAGACGACATTTATCTCCGCTTGTCGGTCCGCACGTCAACTAAACTGAAACTAAAAACGGAGTTGCCAGATAAGGAACGGGCGTTATCCAGCACTGTTTGAAACAGCTGTCAAGCCCAGCGAAACATCGATTTGTTTAGAGTTTCGGTATCTATCTATCTCACTCTCTCACAATAACTCAAAAGAAATGGCCGGGAAATTAACAAAAAACAGCAGATTGACTCTTTTTGAAACAGCAGACAAAATTCTGCTGATTTACGAGGTGGAAAAGAGTCCAATATTTGTATTTTTTCATTAATTTAGATGGAGAATCCACGTAAAAAGTTCTAAGGCGATGGGTACACCCAAAACCCGCTGTGCTTGCGTGCCATCGCATATTTCTCCTCTATTAACATTAATATACAGTTTTCAATGTTTATTCTCTCCTCTTTTTATGCAAATCAGTTCTACATGTTCATATTTAAAATAAACCGCCGCTGACGCATAGAGTTACCACTCAACTTTTTGTTATTTTTTCGTGTTGCTTTGGCAACTCTGGCTTTACGCTCGTCGACAGCTAAATATTGAGCATTTTCCGCCGCTAAAAATTTATCTCACGTCGGTACTAGCCTTAATGGATGTCCAACCATCCGTTGTTAGGCAAACCGCTGCACAGTGGGCGATTGGGCCTCGCTAGCGGCATTTAATTAATAACTTCCAAACGAAAACAGATATCTTCAGTCGGTTTTTTTTTCACTGCCCAGAAAAAAATCAAAGAATTTTTTGCAAACAATTTTTTTTTTTAATTTATTTTTTTTTTATTTTAAAAAAAAAAATGTTTAATTTTAATTTTTTTTTTAAACTTCATTAAACAAATTTGGAAAAATAATATTTTATTGAAAACGATAAAAAATATATTATTCCGAATCGGAATCTTCAGAATCAGGCATATTCATATGCTTCATTGAAAGCAAGCTCTTCACATCCTCGTCCATAATAATATTTTTTGCAGACGATATCGAAGATCCATTTGACAATGAAGATATCAAAGGGTCGGATGAAACTAACAATGCATTTATGACATCTTCCATAGAATTTTTTCGAGAATTTTTTCTGGTGTTGCATTGACACCACCTTTGAAGCACTGCGCTTTCCAGATTTATACAAGCTGCAGCTTGCAGCAACCAACAATGCATCTGACGTGACTTCTTCAGTAAGGCCTGACAATTTGTTGACTTGCGTTTTCTTGCAACACACCGAAATATCTTTTTGTGGACGTCCAACATTTTCGGAAGCTGATCTATCTATCAATACTATCGGCGTATCTAGCCATTCCTTGTTGTCATTTTCAAAAAACAACTTATTTCTTCGACAATTTTTCCACTTTACGACAAGCCTGCTAGTGAAATTTCGCAGCTTTTTGCCAATCTCGCATTTCTCCTCCTGAGTATAGTTAACGCCTTTCAGAACAGTATCAAATACAAAGTTTTCCATGGTGAGAAACTTCTTGGTTGGGATCGCTTCTTCATGCCATACTAAGAAAAGTGTCCGTTTTTCGACTGACATTGTGCCTAAAAAGTGCCGTAGTAGGAAGGGTAGCAGGTAGTAGCAATTCATATTGGACATTTTGGACGCACAATGATTCCAACTTCGAGATAAAATAAGAATTAGACTGAATCCAGGTGAATCAAGTATAGTTCTACTCCACGAAAGACAGGTGTACGCTACTGTTGACTCGTTGTTAATACACTTAATTACCATTACGTTTTATAAGCAACACACTTATAGACCGGTCACAAACACTGATTTTCTATGTAATACATACCTTGAAGATTATAAAAAACCAAACTTGTAATACAATAAGTAAAGATTCCAAATTTCCCAGAGACTCGAAGTGAATGCGCACAACAAAGAAAAAATTTAGTAAAGCGCTTGCTGCAGCATATGCTGTGTTTGACAGCTCACAACTGATGATCAGCTGATCGGAGAGCTTTTAAAAAAGCTCCAAAAATCTAATCAAAGTATCTGTTGTCGATTTGTAAAAAAAAATCAACGCTTTTTCAAATTTGAAAATTTGAATTAAATGCCGCTAGCGAGCCCGAATCGCCCACTGTGCGCTGTCGCAGCACTGAGTTTTTCCTTTATAGAAGACCCGTACTCATCGCAGAGTTTGGGTATCAATGATGTTGTTAATGTTTTTCTTGTTGGTAGCTTGTAGCCTGGAGCTTGCGAAACAACCTCAACAAATTTTTTAAATTCCGGCTCCTCGACCATTCGCAAAGCGTGGTGACCCTTGGCAATCATCCGGACCAGTTGCCTGTCAATTTGTTGGGCTTTGCTCACTGGGACTGGCTTGTGTACAAATGTTGTAATTTTTGGTTGTGCATTTGAAACAACAACAACATCACTCTCCTCACTTTGGCGGACAACGGGCTCCATCGCTGCTGGGTGTTTGTTTTTAAGGTGACGGCTCAAATTGCTTTGTGATTTGCAGCTTAAAACAGATTTGCAATACTTGCACTTAGCTTGCTGGTTTGGAAGATCTTCGAAATGGTTCAAAATTTCACTGTATTTTTTAATAAGCGACATTCTGAATTTTTAAAAGAGATTCAGGTATGGCGCAAATTGAAGAATTGTGCGCAAAATGGGCTAACGAATCTACGCAAAATGCCCCAGCAGAACTCAGAGCGCAAAGGAACAGCTGAACAAAAAAGAGCAAAACAGAACAACTGAACAAAAAGGAGCAAAACAGAACAACTGAACAAGACTGAGCAACTGAGCAAGTGAACAAAAAAGAGCAACTGAACAAGACTGAGCAACTGAGCAAAAAAGAGCAAGTTGGAAGGAACATGTTCACTTGCTCACTTCAGGGAGCAACTCTTTTTTGTTCACTCACTCATAAGCAACCCAAAACTATTGGGCTCGTATGAGTGCGAAAATAGGAAAGCGGAATCCAAAAACTATGTATAAATTAAAAAAAAACTATAGAAAAAGTATGGTTTGAGGATATAACGGAGGAATATCTGAAGGTTTTATACGATTCAATGCAAAACAGGGTCAAATGTGAAAATAAAGCCAAGGGCGGTACCACAAAATATTAAATAATTATTGATTTAAAAAAAAAAACCGAGTAGAATTATTTTTGTCATAAGTCTGTTGTAAATAGTGGAAATAAATAAAAAAAAATTATATTTTTATAAAAAAAAACTTTTTTTTATTATTATTTAATTTTTTCTTTCAACAGGTCAAATTTTGTTCGAGTTAGAGAAAATTCGAGTTAGGGAAGTTCGACTGTAAATAACAACCTTAAAAAAAATAGACGAACAGAATACTATTTGAGGGGTCCTCTGACAAGGAGAGGAAAAAATTCAAGAAATGGCAGAGTGCGTCTTTTTTTTTTTTTGCTGGGTGTACATGATATTATTTCAAATGATGAAGTACGAAATGTAGTGACCTTGCAAAAACAAAATCTAAATGTTTGCAAAAACATTAAAATAAAGTTATTGCAAGAATTGATGTAAGCGATCTGTGCACCAATGGAATTCTTGACTTAAATCAGTTCTTCCAAAGGCTTGAACCGCAAGCCGGTAAACTTGAGATCAGCAAACTCATGAGGCACCGAGCAAAAGATCTTTGAAGCAATTTCAATAGAATCTTATAAATAAATGGGCAATAAAATATTGAGTATATAAAGAGCAGCGCTACTCAAGCCGGTGATCCTGATGAATAATAAAAAGAGGCAATTTTGTCTAAAACACTTGATTTACACATACAAGGAGTACAGGCATAAAAACAAAGTAAAAATACACTTTTATTGAAACAATATGACATTTCATATCGTTCATACATAAATAGATGCCCAAAAAGCCTGACGTCAAAAACGACCAAGCATTCAAAAACTCCTCTAACAATCTAAAAAAAAAAAATTATAATTAATTATATCTGATTATAAAAATTCTATGATCAGGAAAAGGTTAAAAATTTGTATTAAATAAGTAATCATTTCTTAGTATGGCCATACTTAAGCAAAAGCATAATTATATAAGGAAACACAAAAATATAGTTCTTTATTATTTTATCAGTTAACACTTTTTATTCAATATACAGCCATGAAATAAACAAATAAAAGATGATTTTCTTTATTAAATATTAATAGTTTTTTTTTTTCACACTGGAAGTTCTATTTATGTGACAGGTCGGCGACTCTAACCACTGAGCTACCAGACCACACAAATATTAATAGAAAGGTACAAAAGTTTAATGGCATTTTGTAGCCTATTATGTTAATTTATTAAAAAAGAAAACAAATTTAAATTGAGATCTGTTATGTAAAAAAAAATTAAATAATTCAACGAAAAGCTCAAAACTTGTCTGCTCATATAATTGACACATTTTCAAACAAATAAATTTTAAAAATAAACGGATGATGTTTTCGAAAGGAAAATAATACTCGGCTTTAGTATTTGGTACTATATCCACAATTATCCATAACTGCTTGAAATCTCCGACTCATACTTAATGCCAGCTTTTGGCAAGTTTCCCTTGGGATCGAATACCAAGCTTGTAAAGCTCCAGCCCACAAATCATCCAAAGTTTTAAATTTTTGTTTGGAAACGGCCACTTTAACATCGTTCCTAAAGATCTCAAAAGGATTTAGGTCTGGGCTTTATGACGGAGAGTCCATAACCCGTACCTTTTCTTTGTAAAACCACTTCATAAATATGCTTAGGGTCATTGTCGGGCATAAAAGTCCACTTCACAGGCATAATCTCAGATGCATAAGATTCCATTGAGATCTTTTAAATGTCTAAATATTGAAATCGGTCCATATTATCATTGACCTAGGCGAGCAGGCCCACACCGTGTCAAGCAAATGCAGCCCAACTCATTATTCGACTCAAAAATGCTTGATGGTTTTGGTTGGGCATCTTGTATATAAAGCCTGGCTTTTTGGGCGACTCAAAAATAGTTTCCCATCAAGTCCCATCTAATTTATTTTGTTTTCATTATTCCACAACACTTTTTTTCAAAATGGTGCACCTTTGTCCTTGTAGGCCTTTGCAAAGCATATACGTCTCTTTATGTTCAGCTTTGATAGGTTCTGTACTCTTCTGCTGATGGGCCCAAAGAGCGATGCTTTGATTAATCTTCTGGGCACTAGATTTCTGGATAGGTTAAGACCATATTATTCATTGATTTCCACCATAATTGCACGAGCTGACTTAAAATGGACACTGTTACTTTTCCCACTATGATCCTGTCGATGCTGGAATCGGTATTTTGAGGCTTTGGCTCCTTAACCTTGTTTTCATTTAAATATGAAGTACTCCTTTGGGCTAATGCAACTGTATTGTTGACAATTTTCCTGAAATTTTTTATTATCTGAGCTATTTCAGCCGATTTCTTTATCGACTGACTAAGTTTGTAAGCAAGTCTACGTTTTTCGACAGTGTAAGTCTTTCCGTTGCCCATTTTTGCATAAATTCAATTGAGATTAATAAAATTTAACGAAAATTAGAAAAAAAAAATATGAAAACCAAGTGCCCTTTACGAAAAAACCACTCCTCAAACTTTATGTGCCAATTCTGTGAGCACCCATAAGTCCAACTAGGCCAGCGAAAATTAAATATAAAAAAACCCAATAAGGATATAGCAACAATTAACGGTAAATCATATAGTACATGAACACAATAAACAGTTGAGTGCAAAATTGTAAAAGCAAGTGATGAACATTTTGAGAAATAGACGAATAGAATATACTTTTTTTTCTGTGCCAATTGTATGAGCATGGCTGTACATACATGTATAATAATTTTTAAACTAAAAGGAACAAACAAAATTATATTAAAAAGTGAATGAATTTATTTTGCGAATAACAAAATTTTATAAAAAAAATTTATTTTTTTATAATTGTCGTTTTTTAATGTCTAAATAAGGTGTTTGATAACTATTGAAAATATATTTTGAAGTAAATTGTATAGAAATTACTGTCAAATTTTAAATTATATCTTCCATACAGTTTATATGTAAATTGAAAAAACGGCCCTTAAACAACTGACATAAGTAAAAAAACTAAATTATTTTAAATATACATATACACAACAACAACAAAAATTTATATATATATACACTCTCCGAAATTTAATTAAAGACACCCACTTGTTGCATGAAAAATTATGATTACCGATAACGGTATCTTAAATTCGTCATGAAATATTGTTATTCTTATTAGTAGAATATTCTTAATTTCGAAAAAATCAATTACCGTTAGATTTTAGATTGTTTTCGCTAAACTTTCGGTTTGGTGCAACTTTTGATGAGAAATTTAGTTAAGTGCCTTTTAAGCTGTTTCCAAGAAATGTCCTGATGTCAAATAAATTTCGTCAGTATTAATTTGAAGGGCTGAGCCTATTGATAAGTAGAAAATAACTGAAAAACGCAGTTTCAATTCTGAATTAAATATAGAAAAGGGTGCGGCACTATCATCCGAAGAAGTTGCTAAGGTCCTTGCTTACAAGGATACTGGGAGTTCCCACCGGAAAATTGCATTGATATTAACTTGTTCAGTCTCAGCAAAGGACAGTTTGATCAAATTAAAGGAAAAATATAACAAAAATTGGTCTAAAAGAAATAATCAAAAAATTTTCCCAAAGCACATGGGGCGATTTAACGATTTTTCTGACATAAAGTCAACAAATTGATGGTAGTTATTGAATGTAAACACTTCAGTTAGATTAAAAAATATTATTTTTTGGGCTGGGTGGCAACTCTTCTCTTGTGGCAACTCTCTAAAGTCAGCTGTTTTGTGAAAGCACATGCTTTTGAAAATTTACCCGCTAATACATTGAGTTTCAAGCGTAAATTAAGAGGCAAAGCTTTAATAAAAAAAATCGAATTAAATATGGAGTAATACCTTTGTAGCCCATGTTGGCGCGAGCAATTAAATATGGCAAGTTATTAACTAAAGCCTCTAGTATATAGTGCTTTTAATATCTTCTGCGCCTTTTTGTGCAATATTGAATAAATGTATGCTAAAACTTCATTTTCCTTCACTTTAAACCAGCTATCGGCACGGCCCTATCTCGATCTCATAGGAAATTTTCGTGGCGACTGCGCTGCCGCTCACGTACACGTCGCGGCGCGTCGCTGCTACGATTTGTTTCTGTTGCGTCGCTGCTATTCCGCTGTTAGACGAACAAAAATTCACACTAACGCAATGCAAACATATGAATGTGTAGGTGCCGACCACTGCTTTAAACGGTTGCTGCTCGACAAAATTTGTTGTACTCAAAGTGTTGTTATTGGCAACTGCAAATCAGTTTTTAAATTGGATGCAGTAGAGTTTTCTTTTGAGCTGGAGCGAATAATTCCCGATTTGGCCGTTGGGAAAATTTGTTGATTGTTTTTTTGGATCAACTTTTGTTATAGTTTTCCTTTAATTTGATCATATTGTCCTTTGCTGAGAATGAATAAGTTAATATCAATGCAATTTTCTGGTTGGAGCTCCCAGTATCCTTGTAAGCAAGAACCTTAGCAACTTCTTTGGATGATAATGCCGTACCCTTTCCTATATTTAATTAGGAATTGATATCTGCGTTTTTCAGGTACTTTCTACTTATCAATAGGCTCAGCACTTCAAATTAATACTGACGAAACGTATTTGACATCAGGACATTTCTTGGGAACAGATACAAAGGCACTGCCTTTACTTGAATTTCGCATCAAAAGTTGCACCAAACCGAAAGTTCAGCGAAAACAATCTGAAATCAAACGGTATTTGATTTTTTCGAAACTTAAAATAGACTACTAACTAATAAGAATATCAGTATTTGGTGACGAATTTAAGATACCTTTATCGTCAATCATAATTTTTAATCAAAAAATTGGGTACCTTTAATTAAATTTCGGGGATTGTATATATAAAAACGGCCTGATCAGCCAAAACATAACACAAATAAAAAATAATAATTTTTTAAAAATTAATTTTTATATTTTTAAAAAAATTTTAATATTTTTGATTTCTTTTCTTTTTACGACAATTACAATCAATTAAATATAACTACATTATATTGCTTTATTCCTCTAAAAGGGGAGGTGTAGTGTGTATATGCCTTAAATGAACACCCTGTATTTAAATATACAGTACCGGGCAAAGAAAACCGGACATCATATAAGAGTATTTTTTGGACTTTTCTTAAACTTTTTTATTTATTCGACCATAGGCAAAACGTGGGTGGCCTTGGGACTGTTTAGATGATACAAAACTTTCCTTAACAAATTAAGTACCGATTGAGATTTTCGAACTTGAAAAAAAGTCTACTTTCAAATATTTTTTCCTAGGTATTGTTTAAAGAATGTTTTTGCATCCCAACTTTTTTAGTTTGAGGCCTAGGAAAAAATATTTGAAAGTAGACTTTTTTTCAAGTTCGAAAATCTCAATCGGTACTTAATTTGTTAAGGAAAGTTTTGTATCATCTAAACAGTCCCAAGGCCACCCACGTTTTGCCTATGGTCGAATAAATAAAAAACTTTAAGAAAACTCCAAAAACTACTCTTTTATGGTGTCCGGTTTTCTTTGTCCGGCACTGTATAGTACGCGGCACTTTGTTGCATACAATAACAATTATACACTAAACAGCCCAGAGATGTTGTATGTATTGTATTGGCCTTGGCTCATATTACGCAGCGCGGTCCACTAGCCCTCTAGCTGACCGTTTATGCTTACGCTGCAAGTCCCACGCTCCGTCTGGACCGCATTCCATGAGCAACATATACATATATGCTCACTAACACAGGCATATGCAAGCTACCCACTCTCTCTAATACATTTTTATTTATTTATTTATTTAGCACGACTAAAAGCAGTCTGCATATAAGTATATACTTATACATAAGGCTGCTCTCCCGCCGACTTCTCTGTTGAAGCAGCGGTGCAGCTTTAGGCTAAGGTAACATTAAAGAACAATACAAGATTCATTCAATAAAAAACCAAAAGCCTAGTCGGATGTGTTGTTAATTTACTTAAACTCCAATTGGTGGAATACACATTCTACATGGCGACCGTGACCTGGGTCCGTGGCGTCAATCATTCTACATGGCGACCGTGACCTGGGTCTGTGGCATTAATCATTCTACACCGGACTCCTGTCAAGTCCCGCTATGAGCAGCAGCATCACCTTAGCCCTCGTCGTCATTTGCCTGGTTGTCGTCCACAAGATCCGCCAACGAAGAAAGCATCGAAAATGATCCGCGAGGTTAGCAGACCTGCACGCAAGCATGAGTAAGCCCGGAAACGCGCTTAGCTTAGCTGAGGGAGGAGTTAACCACAGCTAGGTTCGACTGGCGAGCCGGATGCCGTCGTGACTTTGTTGCGACACTCTGCCGCAGAAACGCTGATCATGCATTGCCAACTCCGCATTGTCGGCCGGTCAACAGCCAGCTCAGTGGAGTAATATGATCCCTTCGCTTTGCACGCCAAGTGGCCGTTGAAGAACGGCACGAGGCGCGAAGTCAGCAATCTGTCGACGTCACTGCGATGCAATAAATGTTTTATGTTAGCTTTAGAAATATTTGTAAATTAGTTTAATGGGGGCTATCTGGGGCTATCCAGTTGGAATAAAGAATTATAATTAAATAATTAAAAGAAATCAAATCTTATTCTAATTTATGTACAGAAAAAAAGGAAAATTTGCTAAGTCCGATCAGATCGAATATACATCGATCGAAAGTTTAAACAAAAAAATGTGCATACTAAGACTTTTGGAAAGTCACCTGGATCGTGAGATACGAAGGTGTAAGTGGGAGGGGATGAATTTAAAGGGTTGCAACAAGTCGACCGTTAAAACCTATTGGTAAAATTGTTTACTTTTTATTTACTCTTATCAAAACCACGCGTCGAATAACACCTCCATCATCAGACATTTGACATCTAAGGATAATTTAATTTAATATATTTTGAGGCCTTTTAAAAATGAGATATAAAGTCAATTTGTCTGTTTGTTTGCATCAAAGCGTTGAAATAGTTTAAATGTGTCGATGTGGATCTATTCCCCTATCATAAAACTAGAAATGGACACCGCCATAAATTCGAAGCAACAAATATGCTCTATATATCGTTGGAAATGTATTTTGAGCGGAATTAAGGCATAGCGCCCAACATTTTTTCTAAAGTACATAGTTAAAAGGGTAGAGGTGAAATATGTTTTTTTTCCCACATTTTGGTGATTAAGGAAAAATCTTCCCTATACACATAAGTATTATAAAAAAAACTCGGAGTTGTTGGATATGTAACACATATCTGTAAAAATTCGTTTCGGCAAGATATTACCTGTTAAATTTTTTTTAAATATACACATTTCCTTAGGATTGAAAGATGAGAGCAGCAATGTAACATTTTCAGTATTTAAAAAATGCTTATAGCACAGTACGATCTAGCTGAAAATATGTTTGTAAGGTTAAAACTTCATATAAAAAAAAAGGCTGCAAGGCCATTGTAAGGCCATTTCTAAGTCCATGTACGCTGTGCCTAAATATGGGCAGCTTTTGGGAGCTTTACAACAGCTGGCAGTTTGTTTTTGACCTTTCAAAACATTGATTGAATCAGTGTTTCGACTAGTCGAAATCTTTTTGAACAGAAATGGCGACAAACAAGCAGGAAAATAAAAGCCGAATGGAGTTCTTTGAACACAAAGAGAAAATTAGACTGGTTGAAGAAGTGCAATAGAGGCCAATATTGTGGGATTTGACCTACATTTTGATTGGGTTTTTATAATTAATAATTTTTAATTTAATAATTAGGGTAGATAACAACAAAAAAGAGAAAATGGGTCCTCTTTTTTGTTGTTATCAATGTTATTTATTTGTTTGTTGTGCACAGCTGACACAACAGTGTGAGCACAGCAGCATAACACCCATAAGCTCTCAACATTTTAGTGATTTTTGGTATTATGCTGTCACACTTAAGTTTGTAAGGCCGGGCATCAAAACATCGAACATTTCGAGAGCCCAAAATGTTTTCAGCTAGAACGTACTGTGCTTTAACGCTTGGTATGTGTTTCTGTAAAAATAACCTTTATTTTGTATATATAACAAAGTAGACAAAATAAATATATAAATTATTTTGTCTGCTTTGTTATATACAATAAATATATAGATTATTTTGTCTACTTTGTTATATTTACGAGTGAAAATGTTATTCTTTAGTGTAATAAATTATATACGAGAATTGACATTCATAGTTGTGCATTTCAAAATAGTAAACAGTGTTGCCTGACAGTTTGTTTTTGTTTTGTAAGAATGCAAGTATTAATTAATCTTATAAAAAACCTCTTTACGAGGTACATGTCTAGTGACGATAACATTTTCATGTTCTGATATCCAATTTTGTGACGAATAATATTAAGTTTTGCATATACAGGCGTGCTACAGAAATCGCAAGCGAATTAGAATCCCGCAGAAAGCATTTCCGCACGGAAATTTCCTTTTTTAGCATTTCCACCAACCATTTCGAAGTAGGCTGCAAAGGGTTGACACCTTCTCATATAAAATTACCCAACGGTTTGTTTAGCGACTTTTTTCACGCTTATCATTGTTATTGAATGTATATAATTTAATTTATTTATTTTTTGAATGCTTAATTTAAAGAAAAAAGAAGTGGTTCCATATATATATTTTAAATACCTTACTTCGAGTTTTGACTAGAAAATGCGGCATCGCTGCCCCTGACTTCGAAAATCTAAATCGAACTAGGTGGCAGCATCGGACGCCAGCGGGTTTAGATCTAGATTATTTCGCGTAAAATTATTCTGCGAATTGATCTGTGGCACAGCGAAATGAAATTGAGGTGAAATTCAAGCGAAAGCGATTTCTGTGGCATCCCTGGAAAAAATTTGGTCTGAATTTATAAGACTACCCCAGATTCCTAATATGTCAGATTGGTTGAAATTGGTTAACTATATCATATAGATGCCATAAGAATTAGATGAATATATGCAACTCACACCGAAAAATAAATAATATTTAAAAAAAAAAAAGATATTTTTTATTTAATTTTTTTTAAATAGTTTTAAGATACAAAAACCTTAAAAATGAAACAAAAAAATCAAAAATTGTAAAAAATATTTTTTTTTAGGTGCCATAAAATTTATTTTTTTCACATATTTCACAAATTTCAGACCATAAGTAAGCATCCAGGAGGCGTGGCACTTCTCTTGAGCACTTGTTTCATAGGTTGAAGAGTTATCTATCAAATGCCAATTAAATTATTCAATTATTTCATTTGGTTCAAAAGTTACGATTTTTTCAAAGTAAAATGAGCAATGGCCCCACTGTGCGTCGAGTCGTCTTTTGCCAGTTCCCTTTTTGAAGTCAGACAATTAATGTATTTTGACTTGTAGTATAAATTTCTTTTCGAATTGGTCCAACATTTTTTAAATCGCATTTAATTAGGGTACATTTGAAGGATATTCTTGCTTAGGTACTTATCATATGTGTGACTGATCTAAGCAGCCAGTATATATTTAGCATAGTGGACAGATGCCAAGTCGGGCCAAAGGTCTGTTATAATTTCTTAAATACTGGAAATGGAATATTAATAAATTTCTTAATACTGCAGTTACTACTTGCTTATCAAAAAAAAACATCTTAACGAGGCAAAATTCATTTGACGCGTATTTTTTATAAGAATCGTAAAAAATTAAAAAAAATTACCAAAAGGCCCCATTTGCAGCAATCACTTAAATTTTTCCCCGATCACTTACACCTGTTTATCTCACGAGACAGGCGAGTTTTTAAAAGTCTTAGTATTCACATTTGTAAGTTAAAACTATACCTTTCGATCGGTATATAGCTCGACCTGATCGGACAGTCATAGCAAACAAGTGTCCGAATGGCCGAGATTGTGCTGTAATAAAAAAAATTGCTTGTTACAGTAGATTATTCAAGGAAAAACTGTAGGAAGTGTTCATCGTTTCCACAATTAATTTTTGCGACAGAGCGATCCGGGGCTTGGAGAGCGAAGTGCTAAAAAAATTTTCCTTACCTTTTACACCTAGCTGTGCATATAAAAAAAAAGTTAAAATAATTAGTAAAACTCTTAAAGTTGTCTTCAATTTTGTCATAAACAAATGTTTATTGATATTGTTGGCAAAAAATTTTAATGTAATGAGGCACTGAAAGGACATTGTGCAAAAGATTTAATAAATGTCGCGAACAATGATGTGGGTGTGGGCATAATATTTTTCTTTTAAATTTTAAAGTAATTTCTTTACTATATAGATAGCCATTGCCTTTTTGAGACTTCATACATTTTGCAATATATAATAAAAAAAACTCTTACAAATGAATTATTTTTATAAATTAGTACATTAATAACACAAATACGATGTAATAATAAAGTTCATTAAATGAACATGTCATTATAAAGCTTAAAGTAAAAAAATATATTTGGAAAGGACGTTTAAATTCCTTTTGAATGACACAAAACTTTCCATAACCCATTAAGTGCCTTTCGCAAATTTCGAATTTATGTAATAGTCACTTTTTAAAACTTTTTTCCTCGATTTTTAAAAAAAAAAATGTTTAATGCAAAAAAAAAATCTTAAAACAATTCTAAGATTGAGTATAAATAATAAATATATAGATAAATATATATTCTTATTAATCAAACGCATGTAGCTCTCAGCTTATTTGGCCCTACACGTTCTTATATCCCGTATATTAAGTTTGTTAAAAGTATGTAACGGGCAAAAGGAGGCGAGTAGACCCTTTAAAGTATATATATTCTTGATCTTCAACTGCCTAGTCGATATTCCTTTGTCCGTCTGTCCAAAAGCGTCTCACAGATGGTCAGAGCTAGCACCAAATTTGGAATGACTCCCTATAGGCAGAAAGAGGTTGTTTTAAAATTGTGCCAAGTCAACTGTTATTCGATGTGTGCGAAGCTTTTGATACCAGATGTGTGGGATCATGCCTAGAAACCCTTACACGATTAAGCCATAAATAGAGAATACTTTCACAACAAATTTATTTTATTTAATCTCTGCCTGAAAGTATGTATACTTAATTTGCCAGTGTTGGCCTAAGCGGCGGATTGGTCGAACTGATCATTTCGCAAAGCACAAGCAAGCGAATCATGCAGCACTTTTTTAATTATTTTGTATTTTTTTTAGACCCCGTACTTAAAAAGAAGTAAAGGGGTCTATTAACTTTGTCACAAAAAAAATTTGCGTAACAGGCAGAAGGAGGCGTGGCAGACCCCATAAAGTGTAAATACCCTTGATCAGCATCAACAGCCGAGTCGATATAGCCATTTCCGTTTGTCCGTCCGTCTGTATTGACGCCTAGATCTCATCTATATATATAAAACTCTTTGTCCTGACTCACTGACTCACTGACTGACTGAGAATCAACGTGCAGCCCAAGCAGATAGAAAGCTGAAATTTTCACACAACATAGGTGAGATAATTTCATCGTGCAATAAGACGGCGTTTTGCGAAATTTGAACTGTAAGTGGGTCAAAATCAAGGTCAAAGGTCACAGAATTGCTTAGTATGAAAAACTTTTTTGTTTCTTGAGATATCTCAACCAAACTCACAGATTGTTTGAGACTGTCCTTTACATTCTTACCAAATTAGGTTAAAGTCTGATGACTATATCATATAGCTGCCATAGGATCAATCGGATGCAAGTTAGCCTTTACAATCAAAAACTCTGAGCGGGGGTTGGCGAGCGAAGCGAGCAGGGGGCGGAGCCCCCTAGAAGACTATAAGACAAAGCTGCCTTATGGATGTGCACGCACCAATACAAATAAAAAAAATGCGCACGCACACATGAAACGAAAATTTTTTATATTTCAATGTGTACACAGAAAAAAATAGGAACATGTTTCTTCAAAAAAAATACACGCGTCACACGTTTCACAACGAAGTAAACTTCTTCTTTTTCGGATTAGTAAAAGCAAAACGATGCAATGCAATTGTTGTTGTTTTGCCAGCAACGAAAGCGTAATGTGCAAAATTGCTTGTGTAATTTGCCAATGTGCGCCAGAAGCCTACCAATGTGTATTCTCACACACTTCCCATATCCTATGTGCAAAACAAAAACAAATGTGCGTCGTGTGCATAGGCGATGGGCATCCCTGCTATAAGAGCTAGAGATTTCAAACTTGGTATGTAGGTTCGTCTATATTGCACGCTGATCGAATTTGTTTTAGATCTTGGCCACGCCCCCTTAAACGCCCACAAATTACAAAATCTAAATTATAGTGCCAATTTTAAAGATAGACGTTATAAGCATAGACGAAGATAATATTATTCTCCATACTTGCCGAAAATTTCATCGCGTGGGTAATCCGACAAGTACTCCACCTGAGGGCGCTTTAATCGCAAAAAAGTTTATGGTGCCTTCTAGTCCAATCATATTTAGGCAGACAAAAAATTTCAGTTCGATACAGTCATTTGTTTTTTTTTAGAGCCGATTTTTGTTGACGTGTTTGGCATCATGTTGAGTATGGAAAAAAACGACTTTCGTTTTTTCATGAAACATTTTTTTTTTTGAGAAACAAAACGGCGAAGGAATCAACTTGATTTTAAGTCCTTAGTCCAGCCCCTCCGATGGGCTTTCACAGGAAAATGTCAAAAAAAATACAGGAAATGGTATTTGTCGACCGGAAAGTGAAGGTGTACCAGTTAGCAGATGCCATAAGGATAAGTATTGTACGCACACGCCATGTTATTGGCAACATTTTTATATCAAAAAATAATTCTGCCGATGGGTGCCGCTGACTTTTGAGCAAAAACACAAACGCGAGCCATTTCGGAAAATCAACGTTTTAATACTCCAATGAATTCTCCACCCACCTTATTCGCCCAATTTGGCTTCCTCAGACTATTAACTGCTCCCAAAACTAAAAAGATGGTTTATCAATAAAAAAAAACAGCTCGCGAGAGAAGATTATCGACACCGCGTAGAAGGAATTTTGGTATTTTTTAGACCTTCCGAAAATCGGCTCTCAATAAAAAAAGCAAATGACTGTATCGAGCTGAAATTTGTTTAGTCTGCCTAAATATGATTGGACGAGAAGGTACCATACATTTTTTTGCAATTAAAGCGCCCTCAGGTGGAGAGGCTAAGTACTTGTCCGACCACTCACGTGTAAGCCATACCTTAACAGCAACAACAATCACAATTAGATAAGAAATTACATTTGACTTACAGTTCACTAACAATGAAATCTATAATTAGGCAACTGATCGTCAGAGCCGCCAGTGGCGCAATGTGTAGAGCGTCCGTTTTTTGCTTAAATTTTCAGATGTGTCAACCGGGAACCGGGTTCGAATTCCGGCAAGGACAAATTTTTTTTTTTTTTTTAATATTTTAATTTAAATTAATTTGTTAGTAGATGATCCTCAAAGTATGGGCTCCGGTTTTTGGAAGACACGGGGTCAATTTCCAGCGTGAGCCAATTTTTTAAAAACTGTCCCGCCTTGGACAGATGTTTTTTTTTTCAGATTTATTAATGTTTTCCTGACATTTTTTATTAATGTTGTGCTTACATAAATCCAATGTTAGTATTTTATTTTTTTTGGTTTATTATTAAGAGGTATGGGAAATGCACTTATCGCTGTTTCGCTTTTTCAAATGCTTAAATCAATTTATTTTGTGCATTTGCTTTAAGCGTCTGTTAAATAAAAAATAGCTAAAAAGCCACTTTTTGTATGAAAAGAATGAGAAAGGGGTTAAAATAGTAACTTTTTAGCAATTTCATAAATCATTAAAAATACTAGCGAAGAGATTTGTGAAAATTTATTTTTGCAGTCACACTTAGAATTGTTTAAAGAATTTTTTTTGCAACCGAGAAAAAAGGTGAAAATGTATAAGTTTACAAAAGCTCGAAATCTTCCATCTCTACTTAATGGGTTAAGGAAAGTTTTGCATTATTCAAACGGAATTTAAATGACCTTTCCAAATATACAGTCGTCGGATAAAGTAAAGTTAAATCTTTGCGTAATTTGAACTTACTTTATGTTAAGTTTGGCATCAATGGAAAGGTCATTTAAATTCCGTTTGAATGATGCAAAACTTTCCTTATCCCATTAAGTACCTATTGAAAATTTTGAATTTTTGTAAAAGTCTAGTGTTTTGACTTTTTTCCTAGATTTTTTACAAAAAATATTTTGATTCAAAAAATTTTTTTTTAATTTAGTGTTGAAATTATAAGTTGCAGAATATTTAAATGAAATTTAAACAAAATTCTTAATATGGTATGCGGAATGCATCACGGACAGATTTAATAACAATAACAGTAAAAAGAGTTATTATTCAAGGAGCTTTGTTTTAATTCAAGTTTATTAATTAACTTTAAACTATTCTTGCAAAAAAAGTTTAACATATGTTGCGATTGGCGTTCCAAATATTTCTGTGAAGTTTTCTTATGGACTCCTGAATTCCCGTTGTGTCATCTTTCGCCAGGTAACTATCATACTTATGTATCTCTTAGCTAGTATTTTTTATATTTTTTTGAAAACCAAAAATGGCACTTTTTACTCATTCTTATGCAAAAAGTGCTTTTTGCAGTTTTCAAAAAAATATAAAAAGTACTAGCAAAGAGATATTTGAAACAATTTTTTTGCAGTCACTATTAGAATTGTTAAAAGAAACTTTTTGCCTCAAAACAACAAAAACCGAGGAAAATAGTTGAAAAAGTAGACGTCTACAAAAGTTCGAAATTTTCAGTGGATACATAAAGACATTTTTCTGTACAGACTATCGCAGTAACTACTTACTTATAAAAAAAACCTCTTATCGAGGTAAAAGTCTAGTGACGAAAACATTTTTATGCTCCAAAATTTCTGATACCCAATTTTGTGTGTGGTTCGGTAGCTCAGTGGTTAGAGTCGCCGACCTATCACATAAGTAGAACTTCCAGTTTGAAAAAAAACTGGGTTCGATTCCCCCCGTCAATATAGTCAAGCATGTGTTTTTAAATTCTTCGGAATGAAACGCAAATATAAAAAAATTACTTCCCGTCATATAAAAAAGAAAAAAAAAACCCAATTTTGTGACGAATAATATTAAGTTTAACATAGACAGGAGTGCTACGAAAATCACAAGTGAAATCGAATTCAGAGAAAAGCAATTCCACTCGAAAAATTTCTCAGTGCCACGGAAATTCGAGCGATTTAATTTTATTAGCATGTTCCCCAACCTTTTCGAACTCGGCTTTTAGAGCTGGACCCTTCTCATATTAAATTTTCCAAGGGTTTGTTTAGCAATTTTTTTAATTTTATTATTGCAGAATAAAAGGTTTTTATTTTATTTCTTTTTAATTTATATAATTTAATTTGTTTATATAATAACTGATTTTGTACAGCTTAAAAAAATTTAAAAGTTATTGGTGCGACAAACAATAAAAGTTTCTCGACAACTCCAAATTCTAAATTTCGGACAAAAAATGTGACATTATTTTTATGGCATCGGACGACAGTCAATTGAGCGATGATTTCGTTTCCCTCAAAAATTTTCAGATAAGTTGACGGAGAAATATAATTGAAATTTAAGTGGAAGAGATTTCTGTAACACACCTGGGAAATTATTAAAGAAAAAAATTTGTAGAACTCGGCACATTGAACTAAAATGTCCCAATTGTTCATACCTGATAATCATTACTTTTAAGTGCAGTGTCGAGAAACATAAACTCAATTCAATTTTAGCATGTTTTAACGATTTCCCGCTAAACTAGCGAAAAAGTCGTAGAACAAAAGTGTCTAGATTTTTGATCGGCAACAAACTTTTAAGCTGTATCAAGGCTTTGAAACAAACAAACTTTTCATTTCATTTTCAGAAGGCGACTTAAAATTTTGAAATAAATTATATTTTGAACCAGTGCATTTCATATTTCAAACAGTGACATTCGGGGGTGCCACAGAAATCGCAGCGATTTAGCGTTTTGCGTTTTCAATAACCTTTTCCAACTAGAATAGGGGTTGACACCTTCTCAGATTAAGGCCCTATTCTCTTTTCAGCAAAAAATTTTTTTCGACTTTTTTTTTTTGCATTTATTTATAGCTTGGGTAGTTGTGAATATGCCCCTAAAAGGATTTTTAGAAATTCGAAATACTTAAGGAGATATGGCAATTTTTATCCAGCAATGTTAATGTTAATGCATGTGAAGTCAAAACTTTAAACGCGTTTATCTCGAAACCACGTTTTTCGAGCTGGCGGCCACGATTCCGCCAGTTCTACTGAACCGATTTGGATGAAACAAAGTTTAATCGACGTAGAATTGTCACCATTCTGGCCCGTAGTAAAATAAAAAATTTGCGATTTTTTTTACTATTTTTTTTTTACACTAAACTACAAAAAAATGGGTCCAAATTCGATTTTCAATTTCAAGTGGCCGCCATTTTGTCAAAAAAAATCGCAAAATTTTTATTTAAATACGGGCCAGAATTACATCTATACTAATTATAACCCCGTTTTTTTTTTTCATTTCCGACGCTCCGGAGACCCGGAATCGTGGCCGCCGTGACGACACCTTTTTTTTCAACCCCCAACTTTGAAGTCTCATTACTTTTTGAACACCCCTCGTGTCGAGGCAAAAAAAATTTTTTTATTTTCTTTCATTCATTACTAATTCAATAAAAAAAACAAAATTCAAATATCTTTTTGCGTTTTCAAATGAGAATTTTTTCAAAAAAGGTCCAAAAACAGCAAGCTGAAGGAGAATAGGGCCTTAAGTTATCCAGGGGTTTGTTTAGTTACTTTTTTAGGTTTGTTATTGCAGAACAATAAGATTTTATTTTTTTTCCGTTTTAATTTATATAATTTAATTTATTTATATAACAATTGTTTTTATTTAGCTAAAAAAAATTTAAAAGTAATTGGCGCGAGAAAATATATATTACTTGACAACTCTAGCAACTGTCTGCCATTAGTCTGCCAACACTTCGTGACAAATGTTTTCACAAATTGCACAATAATCTAAAGATTTTCTTTTGGTAATACTCAAAGACCTTTTTTTATTGCTTAATTTAAAGAAAACTAAGGTTGTTCCATAAAAATGTTGCTTAAATTTCATACCGCAGTGCCACAGGTCAATCCGCAAAAATTTTTTTTGCGGAACGAAACAGCACAAAGACAGCTGGCGTCCAATGCTGCCACTAGATTTTCGAAGTAAGGGTCAGCGATGCCACATTTTATGCCAAAATTCGAAGTAAGGTATTTAAAAAAAATATATGAAACCACTTCATTTTTTCTATAAATTAAGCACTAAAAAAATAGCCCCTATGAGGTAAATTAAGTTTTTCCGAAAATAACATTTTATTTACTGTGCAATTTGCGAAAAAAGTGTTACGAAGAGTTGCCAGACTAATGGCAGAAAATTGCTAGAGTTGTCGAGCAATATATATTTTCTCGCGCCAATTACTTTTAAATTTTATTTTAGCTAAATAAAAACAATTGTTATATAAATAAATTAAATTATATAAATTAAAACGGAAAAAAATTAAAATCTTATTGTTCTGCAATAACAAACCTAAAAAAATAACTAAACAAACCCCTGGATAATTTAATCTAAAAAGGTGTCAACTCTTAGCAGCCATGTTGTTGAAAACGCAAAACGCTAATTCGCTGCGATTTCTGTAGCACCCCCGATTAATTATGAAAAGTAAATACATTCTCTTGTGGGAGATTTCTGAAGGCAGCTGATTTATCAAACACGTGCTTGTAAAATTGTCTTCACCAATATTGTATTTCAAATTTAAATAAGTAGGCAAAGCTTCACTAAAAAAATAAAGTTAAATGTGGAATACGATGATCACAAAGATGCTGTGATAAGAATTGAAATTTGTGTTTTGTTGTTGTTGTCTACTGTTTCGTGTGTGTCTTTTTTTTAATAAGGAAAATAACAATTGTAATTAAATTCCGTGGAGTTAAACTTTTGTGGCGCATGTCGGCGCAGAGAAACTAAAAATGCCAAGCTATTTGTCAAGGTCCCTGGTAAGTAAAGTATGTCAACTAATTCTTTGCAAAATGAAAAAAGTCACACAATTTAAACTTTAACATGAAAAATATAAATAAAGGCATTATTTGGTAAAAATTTGTTTTTCAATTATTGTTAAGATATGTATAAGTTAACACATAAGAATTGCACATAAATACTTTGCATAAGAATCTTGCACAAAAATAATATTTGCACATTTACTCCAACCATATTCCGCTGACGCTTGAGTTCAGCGACCCCGACCACAATGGTCAGCATCGGTAACCTGATACTGGACTATGCTGCAAGTATCTGCGTTATCGCTTATGCTGAGTCGGCTTGCCGGTTGTAGCTTTGTAGCTCATGCGCCCAATTTTTAGGTTTAGCTTTAATCCAATTTTGTAATACAGTTTAGTTTTGTGTTGAAGTTTTAAGAATAAGCCCGCACTACTCCGGCACACTGCCGTAAATAAATTTGTTATATTTTCTGATCATTGCTGAGCCACAAGGCCAGTGAGTAGAAATGGGGGTGAAGTCAAGCCCTCCAACGTAATCGTCATAAGAAGATTATAACTACGCAATCAACGCTGGACCTGCCTTCAACGCCTAGTTCATCGCTGGACCAGCACATGTTTAATTAATTGGCGCCCAACATAAAAGATTCCCACATTAGTTAGAGTTAGGCTTACTCTAATTCCCACACTATGTAAGTTTATCTAAAATTGCTTCTTCAAATCGCACACCAAAATTAAAATTAACTGCAAGTGTATGTAATTGTGAATGTGTCGGTAAAAATACAATTGACAAGAAAAAAGCCACACCAAATCAAAGATCTTTCCAAATTTATGTTGTGTATCATATTTATGCGGTTCAACTATTTCATTCTTATTCTAAAACAAATTCCAAGCCGTTGCGTGAAATCGCTGCTAAGAATTTGTTTTATGCACATGAGCATATGAGTTGGTTAGACAGTGACTGGGACACAGAAGACAAACAATAGCCAAGTTCCAAACCTAGAGCCCCATATCAGCCAGGTACACAACCAAACGATCTTTAGCCAGGTCCCAAACCTAGAGTATCATATTAGCCAGAAACAGAACCAACTGAACTCCACCATGGACGCAAGCCAGGTGCAAGCAATAGTAGAATCTGCTGTTAGAGAAGCGTTGGCGCAGCAAGAACCAAAAGTTCCAAACTCAGCTTAACGCTATGAGCGCGCGGGTAAATAGCTTGTGCATCGAAACACCACAAGTTGAACCCTACCAAAGAATTTCTCTGAACCCACAGATCAGTTGTAATTTTCCATTGGACATAATGAAATCAGTCCCAGAATTAAGCGTTGGGTCAGACGAGTACGTTGCATGGAGGCAATCAGCCGTCGATGCTTACGAGTTGTTTAAACCCTTTGATGGTAGTTGCACGCATTACCAAGCGGTAACAATCATTAGAAATAAAGTAAGCGGAGCAGCCAGAGCGGTATTAGTATCACACAATACTGTCTTGAATTTTGATGCAATCATAGCCAGACTAGATTGCTCCTATGCTGACAAAACTTCTCTACGACTTCTGAGGCAAGGCCTCGAAATGGTTAGACAAGGTGACTCGACCCTAATGGAATATTACGACGAAGTTGAAAGGAAATTAACTCTTGTCACTAACAAAATCATTCTTAACGATGAGGTCAGGGCTGATGCGCTTCACGCCTTCATCACAGGACTTAGAAAGTCACTTAAAGCCATTGTCTTCCCGGCTCAGCCCAAGGATCTAGCATCCGCTTTAGCGTTGGCTAGAGAAGCAGAAGCTAGCATTGAGCGTAGCATGTTTTCGGCTTCATACGCGAAAGCCATCGCAGAAAGAGAACATGCAAAGGAAGACCATAAAAATCGTCCCCACGCAAAACAGGGAAAGCATAATAGGGACGAACGGGGCGGGGGAAAAAACCCCCATTTTGTCAAGAAACAACAAAATAACAGTTACCAAGAGAAAGGCAAGAGAGATGAACAGGGACAACCACCGGAGCCAATGGAAGTTGACTCTTCGTCTAAGTTTAGACACCGTACGTATTTCTCTAAACCTCAAAATAACGCCGAGCAGGCCCAAAAGAAACCAAACTCGTCCGATAGAATGACAGGACCAAGGCTTCAAAAGCTGCACAATGTTGTTCAGAGTGCCCCCAATGCTGAGGCTCTTAGATATGAAAACGCAGCAGAGGCTGCTGTAATTGAGATTGAGGAAGACGCTCAGTCGCTAGGGGACGATGACTCACTAAATTTTTTAGGGAACGATCCCGACTGCCGTATATCAAACGAATTACGTTAAGCCCATAAAGGAGCTAAAAAAAATAATTCCTGTCGAAAGACCTCTCATTGTAAGCTCGGTACATGGTTCGAGCAAAATAAAAAATAAATGCCTTTTAAAAATTTTTGGCCATACCTCACCATTTTTTATGCTTGACACACTAAGTTTATTTGATGCCATTTTAGGCTTTGACTCGTAAGACAAAGCAGGAGCGGTATTGGACTTAAAAATTAAAGTTATGAAATACCAAAATAAAACAGAGCAATTGAACTTCCATTTCTGTCACAGTGTAAACTTCACAGATGTTAATGATATAGTAGTGCCCATGTCCGTTAAAGAGGAATTCAAAGGCGTGATATTGGAAAGGTCAAAGGCGTTTTCGACTTCTAACGAGGCATTACCCTTTAATACTTCGGTCATTGCCACGATTCGCACCATAGATAATGAACCAATCTATACGAAACTATATCCGTACCCAAATGGAGTCTCTGATTTTGTAAACAACGAAATCAAGCAACTACTCGAAGATGGTATCATTAGACCATCGAAATCCCCATATAACAGCCCAGTATGGGTCGTTGACAAAAAAGGAGTCGATAACAGTGGTAATAAAAGACAAACGGTTAGTAATTGACTTTAGGAGCTAAATGAGCGAACTATAGCCGATCGATACCCGATGCCGAGCATCCCAATGATTCTAGCGAATCTAGGAAAGGTAAAGTTTTTCACAACTTTGGACTTTAAGTCGGGGTACCATCAGATTTACCTAGCAGAACAAGACCGCGAAAAAACGTCGTTCTCGGTAAACGGCGGAAAGTATGAGTTTTGCCGCCTACCCTTCGGTTTGAAGAATGCGGGGAGTATTTTTCAAAGAGCCATTGACGACATCCTAAGGGAACATATTGGAAAGATATGTTATGTTTACGTCGATGACGTAATAATCTTTTCTGAAATTGAAACCGACCATGTGAAATATATTGACACAATTTTGAAATGCTTAAGCGATGGCAATATGAGGGTAGCACAAGAAAAAACGAAGTTTTTTAAAGAAAGCGTCGAACTCTTGGGCTTTGTAGTAACCAAAAACGGGGCAGAAACTGACCCAGAAAAGGTTAAGGCCATACAGGAATATATTGAACCTAAAAACTTATTTAGTTGAAGATCATTCCTTGGCTTAGCTAGTTATTACAGAGGGTTCATTAAGGACTTTGCGGCAATAGCAAGGCCTTTGACTAACATACTCAAGGGAGAAAATGGCTCGGTTAGTAAGCATATGTCCAAGAAGATAGAAATTGAATTTAATGAAATTCAACGAAACGCCTTCGAGAATCTGAAGAACATCCTGGCATCCGAGGTTGTTATCCTCATGTACCCGGATTTTAAACAACCGTTCGATTTAACCACCGACGCTTCCATGCACGGCATCGGTGCGGTTTTTTCCCAAGGAGAAAAACTAATCACCACGATTTCGCGAACACTAAAGCAAAGTGAGACGCACTATGCCACAAATGAAAGGGAGTTGTGTAGTATGCGCATATATATAGACAGACAATTATCGCAAATAGCAACACATAAGTTGCAATATATATGTAATCAAAACAACGGCACTTTGTCGTTAAGCAAAGCACCCAACACATTCCAAGGCCAAATGTAATTTGATCGCACTTGAATGCAGCGGGCACAATTAGAGCCGCGTCAGCGTTCTCACGCTTTGACCGTTCTTGATATATATGTGCATAACTCACTCTCTCTGTAGCACATATAAGCATATATAGATTTGGCTGCTCTACCGCTCTCTGTAAAAGAGCGGCGCAGCTTTAGGCTAAGTTTACTTTTAAGAATTATGAAAAGACATTGAATAAAGATACCTAAACCGCATCAGACGTGTTTTCTATTGGAATTATAAATAAGTTTTTACATGGCGACCGTGACAAGTGTCACGAACATGTTGAAAACATGTTAAAGACAAAATAAAGTGCAAAGTGCAAATACATTGATATAATGATACAACAATACTGATACAATGATCTCCAAATGTTAAGTGCGACTACCATCAAAAAAAAAGAAGACTACTGTGAAGTAGTGCAAGCCGCCCACCTCACCGCCGCTGGACAACGAAAATTTAACGCGGGGTTGGCAATCCGCCCACTCCGCCGCCGATGGAATTAAGCGGAATTAATACCCTCCTATAAGACTGCTAAAGAAGACCTGCCCGCCGGACTGCGCCGGGCCTCTAAATAGCATCCACTGCAACTACACCTGTGGATAGGCCGGAGCCTCAAGGAAAACTACAAAAAAAATCCAACAAGACAACTAAAACAGCCTGTGCGATGACCAGCACCGGCACCGCCTGAGCTCATAGGCCCCGGACATCAGCAGCAGCGACAACAGCAACAAAAGAAACAACAGCTGAAGCAACAACAACAACATCGGAAAGAACAAAAACATCAGCCTGTGCGAGGACCAGCACCGGTCCCGCTAGCCGTTCCAAGGCAGCCCAAGGAGGACCGACAGCGTTTCAGAGAACGCGCAACATAACTTTATCTATATATATATAAAAAAAAAATTATGTTAATTATAAAATTATAAAATATGTAAATTAAGAACATTGTAAAACAAATTGTTAAACTGAGCTCTAACTAGCCCAGTAGCGTACGGCCCATAAAGCCGTACAAAATATTAGGTAGTAAATGTACACCGTCATGAACGGTAAAATCATTCAATCCACCCACGGGGTGTATTAGGCTCATGTGTTTAGACACGCGTATTGGCCTTTAGGGCAATAATAATAATAATTACAAAGCTTAAAAGGAAATTTTATATTAAAACATATAAAACACTAATGAAAAAATTAGTATACAAAATAATAAAATATATGAATTGGAAAAATAAATTCAACTTTTACCAAAAAAAAAAAATATTAAAAAAAAATAGTTTCATAAAAATTTTCAATTTATCAAAAATATTTAAAAAAAAAAAAAAAAGTTTCATAAAAATTTTCAAATTTTAAAGAAAAATTCTAAGTACAGTCCCTGGCATAAGTATTTTGGCACCATTTAAAGTTAATTCTACTCAAAGTTTGAACTTCATTTATGCAAAGTTTGGCATCAATGGAAAGGTCATTCGAATACCGTCTGAATGACAAAAAATTTTTCTTAACCCATTATGTACCCATTGATATTTTCAAATTTTTGTAAACGTCTAATTTTTCAACTTTTTTCCTCGATTTTTTAAAAACAATGTTTTGATGCAAAAAGTTTCTCTAAACAATTTAAATAGTGACTGCAAAAAGAAATTTTCAAATATCTCTTCGCTAGTATTTTTAATAATTTTTTGAAAATGGCAAAAAAGGCGCTTTTTCCTCATTTTCACACAAAAAGTGCCTTTTTTGCCATTTTCAAAAAGTTATTAAAAATACTAGCGAAGAGATATTTGAAACCTTATGCAGTCACTATTTAAATTGTTTAGAGAAACTTTTTGCATCAAAACATTGTTTTTAAAAAATCTAAATCAAAAATTTTTTGTCATTCAAAAGGTATTCGAATAACCTTTCCATTGATGCCAAACTTTGCATAAATGAAGTTCAAACTTTGAGTAGAATTAACTTTAAATGGTGCCAAAATACTTATGCCGGGGACTGTAGATCGAGCATAGGGAACAAAATAAAAAAAAAAACAAAATGGGCGGCCAGAAATCGAAAGTGGCAGACAGCCCAGCTAATGTCATTAATAACGTTGAGATAGTTGACCATACATCTCAAATAGATTCACTCTATTACGTTATGATAGTCTTGACAACCATTTCTGCGATTAATCTCGCATTAAAAATGTATCACTGCGGACGGCAGTCCGCGCTAGTGACGAAAGCAGCACGAAGGGTGCGAATGCGACTAGCATATATACACAGGAAAAATGGAAAATTTGCTACGACAGTCCGATCAGGTCGAATTATATACCGATCGAAAGGTATCAACTAAACTTACAAATGTGCATACTAAGACTTTTGAAAACTCACCTGGTTCGTGAGATAAACAGGTGTAAATGGGAGGGGAAAAATTTAAATTATTGGAGCTAATGGGGCCGTTAGAGCCTTTTTGAATTTTCGTTGAATTTTTTACAATTCTTATCAAAAATACGCGTCGAATGACACCTTGATCATCAAAATCCGACAACTGGTTAAAAAAAAAATTAATTTTGAAATTTTGAGTCGCCTTCCGAAAATGAGATGAAAAGTCAGTATGTTTGTCTGTTTGTTTGTTAGGATCAAATCGTTGATTTAGCTTAAAAGTTTGAATGAGGACTTGTTCCCGCTCAAAAATCTAGAAACGTTTGTTTTACGACTTTTTCGAAAAATCGCTAGTTTAGCGGGAAATCGCTAAAAACCGCTAAAATTGTAAACCCCCATAGCATCCAAACGATAGAAGCTACAGATGCGATCTATATATCGTTGAAAAGGTATTTCGAAGGGCTCTTAGGCATACCTTCAACGTTTTTTTTTTAAGTAAAAAGGTAAACAGCTACAGGTGAAATAAGGTATTTTTTTCCACATTTTGGCGATTTAAGAAAAATCTACACATGAAATCACTTTTAAATATATATGTTATAGTCAATTTAGATTCCGCGTCTTTTGACATATAACACATATCTGTCAAAATTCGTTTGGACAAGATATTACCTATTAACTGAATATACCTTTAACCTTCACACTACTGCATGTAAATATGCAGTATATACACTGCTTGCAGCGTAATGCGGAAATAAACTGCTTGCAAGTGGTGAATTCTTTTTGCGGCATATAAATCATTTTATAATCAAAAATATAGAATCGTTTGTTCTACGACTTTTTCGAAAAATCGCTAGTTTAGCGGGAAACCGCTAGAAACCGCTAAAATTTAAGCCCCCATAGCATCCAAATGATAGAAGCTAAAGATGCGATCTATATATCGTTGAAAAGGTATTTCGAAGAGCTCTTAGGCATACCTTAAAAGTTTTTTTTTTAATTATAAGGGTAAACAGTTACAGGTTAAATAAGGTATTTTTTTCCCACATTTTGACATTAAATCACATCAAATATTGCAATTTTAAAATCTCTGATGTCTTATTCAAAAATTTCTGATATCCCATAAAAAAACCTCTTTACGAGGTAAAAGTCTAGTGACGAAAACATTTTCATGCCCCAAAATTTCTGATATCCAATTTTGTGACAAATAATATTAAGTTTTACACTTAAATTATTTTAAACAAAATTTTTGCATTCGGCACTGCGCAAAACAGTGAGTTTTATTTGGTCTGAAGAATTGAGACATTTTAGCGCAATGTGCCGAGTGCAAAAATTTTGTTTAAAATAATTTATGTTTAAAACTTAATATTATTCGTCACAAAATTGGATATCAGAAATTTTGGGGCATGAAAATGTTTTCGTCACTAGACTTTTATTTGTTACACAAGAGATCATTAAAGAAGCAATACCTTAGCCGAGGTAATGATCTTGACAAGGTCTAAGAAATAATAAAAATAGAATTTAAAAAATATATTTTCAAAAATGACAGAATATAATATTTTATACTTAACGGCTTTATCATTAACGGCATTTATTGCCTTAATTTTTTAAAATGCACTTCGTAATAGCCGAAGGTCAGAAACTGATTACTGACTTAAAATCTATCGAGTGGCAAAGATATTAATGGATCATGGAATAAAATAATGGAATAAATAAATAATTAAAGTAACAATGTCGAAAAGAACACATGCTGCAATAAGATCAGCATATAACAATGACCCTGAATTTGCAAACAGGGCGAAACACTTACTTACATTATTCCAAGATCCAATAAGCATCTACGAATTCGAAGTAGCCTATATGAGCGAATTCGACACCGAGATTTCGCTGTTAATACATTGTGACGCTACACAAAAAGGTATCGTTTTATCGACCATACCTGGCATCCAAGTAATTTCTTACATAGACGAGAATGACATACTTGGAAGAGTTTTGATAATTAAGGTTAAATTATCACTCAATTAATAGTCACAACTGTCGGTAAAAAGAAAAGTCCACACTTCCATACTATATGGATTGGAACGATATTCGTACGAAAGTTAAAGAACTAAGAACTGAGTTCGACAAATCGTACAAATGTATCAATCAAAACCGACAAATTCAAGCAAGCACCGTAAATAAGCACACTACAAATTTAGTGCGTATTTATAATGAAATACGGGAGCTGTTCAATGATAATAAAAATAAATTATCGGAACTACACTGGACTCAAGCTTCAGACGTTATCAAGCGTCTAAGAGAAAATCTTTCTACAATCAAAGAGAGATATGAGTTAGACATTAACTTGCCTAACATAATCACCAGTCCAGTAATATTTATAGTGACTGATGTGGATGAAAAAACATCCATGAGCAATAGGCCAAAGTCACCTAACACAGGATATCTCAGCATAGTCTCAGAAGAAGATTCTAAGGAATCTACTAATCCCGATAGCCCCACAACAAGTGCAGAGGCAAATACACAAACGGAAATAAACAAAACCGGAAAAATGGCTCAAACATTAGTGCAATTCTTAAAAACAGCGTCATCTCTGATACCAGATTTCGATGGCAAGGCTGAAAATTTAAGAAGCTTTTTAGACGCGTTGCAGTTGGTGGACTCAATAAAAGAGACCCACGAAGCAACAGCTGTCCAATTGATTAAAACAAAGCTAAAAGGAAGCGCTCGCAATTTGATAGGCAATGAGCAGACAATTGCAGTAATTGTGGGTTCACTATCCAGCACTGTCAAGGGCGAATCTGTTGAAGTACTAGCAGCAAAGCTAATGAGCCTTCAACAGAGAAACAAAACTGCCAACCAATATACAGATGAGGTTGAGAAATTGACAAAAGCCTTAGAGGGAGCCTATATAAATGATGGGCTCTCTCGAGAAATTGCAACCAAGTATAGCACACAGCAAGCTATTAAAGCAATCACTAAAAAATTCACAATCGATAAGGTAAAACTTATCATGCAAGCTGGTACATTCAATAATATGAATGACGCCATATCCAAATTTGTAAATAGTTGCACAGAAGCGACCGGACAGCCAAACACTGTCCTATATTACAAAAATCACTCACAGCGCGGCGGAAACCGCGGACGTGGGAATCAAAGAGGTAGCTTCCGCAATCGCAACAATAATTCCAACAATAATTATACCAATAGTAACCAATACAACAATGGACGAGGCCAATATGGAGGAAACTCGAGAGGCCGTGGCAACTCGAATCGAATCCTCAACAACAATAATAACTCAGGTAATGTCAGAGTAGCCCAAAATACATCGGGAAACTCACAAAACCCTTTAGATACTCAACAGTAGAAAATGCAAGGGTTCATACCATTAATCTCAGTCAGAATATATTTGTATCATTCAACCATGTGGCTACCGGAAAAGAACTTGTCTTTTTAGTAGACACAGGTGCAGACATTTCAATAGTTAAAGAAAATTCTGATGTCTTTCATGACATACAAGATAATTACATAATAGACATAAAAGGAATAAGTCAAGAAGTAACCAAATCCAAGGGGTTAACTTCTATTGAGATACAAACCGCTAAGTACATAATCCAACACTATTTTCATATTGTGGATTTACAATTCGCTATCCCTTGTGATGGCATATTAGGAATCGATTTTATAAAAAAATACAACTGTCAATTAGACTTCAAGCCATCTGAAGATTGGCTTATAATTAGACCCAATAACTTAAAATTTCCAATTTATGTTCCAATAACATACAGTTCTGGCAATAACTCAGTACTTCTGCCAGCAAGATCCCAAGTTATTAGAAAAATCCAATTAAATTCAAAAGAGGACAGTGTATTGATTCCAAATCAAGAAATCAAGCATGGTATTTACATAGCAAGTACCATAGCAACATCTAAAAACGCTTTTATAAGACTACTCAATACAACAAATAAAGATCAAGTAGTCTGTACAAATAATTTAGCGTATGAATCACTTTCGAACTACAAAGTAGTCAAAACTAATCCAGAAAATAGAGAAAAATCTGTATTATCTCAACTTTTGAAAAACTTTCCTCCACAATTCAAATCGCATCTTTCAAGCTTATGCACCCAATATAATGATATATTCGGTTTAGAAACTGAACCAATAAGCACAAACAACTTTTATAAACAAAAACTGAGATTAAAGGATAATGAACCAGTATATACAAAAAATTACAGAAGCCCACACAGTCAGGTGAACGAAATACAGAAACAAGTCGGAAAATTGATCACCGACGGGATTGTAGAACCATCTGTATCTGAATATAATAGCCCATTATTACTTGTCCCTAAAAAACCATCTCCAGGTTCAGAACAAAAGAAATGGCGATTAGTGATTGACTATCGTCAAATTAATAAAAAATTACTGTCCGATAAATTTCCACTCCCAAGAATTGATGACATTTTGGATCAACTTGGACGAGCAAAATATTTTTCATGCCTTGACTTAATGTCAGGATTTCATCAAATTGAGCTCGAAAAAAGTTCAAGAGATATAACGTCATTTTCAACGAGCAATGGCTCGTATCGCTTCACGCGATTACCTTTCGGACTAAAAATAGCGCCTAATTCATTTCAGAGAATGATGACTATAGCATTCTCTGGATTAGAACCTTCACAAGCATTCCTTTATATGGATGACTTAATAGTTATAGGTTGTTCCGAAAAACATATGCTTAAAAACTTAACAGACGTTTTTGAGAAATGTACGAAATACAATCTAAAGTTACATCCAGAAAAATGTAAATTTTTTATGCATGAGGTGCCTTTTCTCGGTCATAAATGCACAGATAAAGGAATACTTCCTGACGACCAGAAATATGACGTCATTAAGAATTACCCTACGCCGCACAATGCGAACAGCGCTAGACGTTTCGTTGCATTTTGCAATTATTATAGACGTTTCATTAAAAACTTCGCCGAATATTCACGGCACATAACAAGATTATGTAAAAAGAATGTTCCTTTTGAGTGGACAGTCGAATGCCAAAACGCATTCCAATATTTAAAAACAAAACTTATAGAACCTACTTTGCTACAATAGCCTGATTTCAGCAAAGAATTTTGTATAATTACTGATGCAAGTAAGCTAGCGTGTGGAGCGGTTTTAACTCAAAACCATAACGGACTCCAACTTCCCATTGCATACGCATCCAGAGCTTTCACTAAGGGAGAAAGCAATAAGTGTACAACCGAGCAGGAATTAGCTGCAATTCACTGGGCAATATTACATTTTCGACCATATATTTATGGAAAGCATTTTACAATCAAAACAGATCACAGACCATTAACATATTTGTTTTCAATGATCAATCCGAGTTCTAAACTGACGCGTATGAGGCTAGAATTAGAAGAGTATGATTTCACGGTTGAATATCTGAAGGGAAAAGACAATTATGTAGCTGATGCGTTATCAAGAATAACCATTAAAGATCTACAAAACATAACTGGAAATATAATGAAAGTCACTACAAGATATCAAAATAGACAGAAAATCCGCGCGGATAACAAAGAAATAGAATTGCCTAGGCAATCTATAGAGCAAGCTTCTAAGCCCATAAGTAGTCATAAACAATGATGAGGTACGTAAAGTAGTGACATTGCATGTAAAAAATACGCTATGTTTATTTAAACATGGTAAAACAATTACTGCAAGATATGATGTTAGCGATTTATATACCAATGGAACTCTTGACTTAGGTCAGTTTTTCCAAAGGCTTGAAATGCAAGCCGGTATACATAAAATCAGCCAACTCAAAGTGGCACCGTGGGAAAATATCTTTGAACATTTTTCAATTGATAATTTCAAGAAAATGGGCAATAAAATATTGAATACATTAAGAGTAGCGCTACTCAACACGGTGACCCTAATAGAAAAACAAAAAGAAAAAGAAGCTATACTGTCTAAATCCCATGACGACCCAATACAAGGAGGTCATAACGGCCTTGCAAAAACTTTGGCCAAGGTCAAAAGACACTATTTTTGGAAAGGTATGACTCGCGATATTACTGAGTACATAAGAAAATGTCAAAAATGGCAAAAAGCTAAAATAACCAAGCACACTAAGACCCCATTAAGAATAACAGATACGCCAATAAATGCATTCGACAGAGTGATAGTAGACACTATTGGTCAGAAAATGGCAATGAATATGCAGTCACTCTAATATGTGACCTGACTTAATATTTAGTTGCCATACCAGTTCCAAATAAGAACGCGAACACTGTCGCTAAAGCAATTTTTGAATCTTTTATTCTGAAGTACGGTCCAATGAAGACGTTCATTACGGACATGGGAACAGAATACAAGAATTCAATTATAAATGATTTGTGCAAATACCTAAAAATTGAAAATATGACATCAACTGCACACCACCACCAGACAGTTGGAACAGTAGAACGTAGTCATAGAACTTTTAATGAATACATACGCTCATATATATCGGTTGATAAAACTGATTGGGACGTATGGCTTCAATATTTCGTTTTTTTGTTTCAACACGACACCCTTAATGGCACATCATTATTGCCCATATGAGTTAGTATTTGGTAAATCAAGTAATTTACCAAAACAATTTAATAGTATAAACAATATAGAAGTACTCTACAATATAGACGATTATGCTAAAGAGAGTAAATATAGACTAGAAGTAGCATACAAACGAGCTAGAATTATGTTAGAAGAACATAAGAAAAGAAATAAAGATTTATATGATTTAAAACTCAAAAACATAGATTTATCAATAGGCGATAAAGTATTGTTAAAAAATGAAGTAGGACATAAATTAGACTTTAAATATACGGGCCCCTATAAGGTAGACAGTATAGAAGAAAGAGATAACATAATCATCTCGAATAATAGAAATAAGAAACAAAAAGTTCATAGGGATAGGCTAAAAAAGTACATAACTAGAAAATTTTTATGAAAACGAACAAAAACAGCGGTTTATTAACCTTCACAATTGAGAACGAAAAAATAATAATTATAATAACAAAAATATAAATACAAAAAAATGTTTTGTTGAATTTTCATTTTTCATATATTTTTAAATAATCGCAAACATATTTGAAACGTATAATTAACAAACATATAATTAACTTTTATAATTCCATAAAGGAATAAATTTCTTTTTATTTTTTTTATTATTATTATTGTCAAACACCTATACATATAAGTAAATACGACAAAAAAAAAAGAATACACAAACAAAATAAATAATAATATTTCATAAATTAAAGATAAATATATATATATAAAAAAAAAAATTTTTAAACACAAAAGAATAAAAAAAAAGAACATAATATTAATTAATAAAATAACTACATATATTACGTTATTTTTAAAAAGGAGGGAGATGTAGTATGCGCATATATATAGACAGACAATTATCGCAAATAGCAACACATAAGTTGCAATATATATGTAATCAAAACAACGGCACTTTGTCGTTAAGCAAAGCACCCAACACATTCTAAGACCAAATGTAATTTGATCGCACTTGAATGCAGCGGGCACAATTAGAGCCGCGTATATAGATTTGGCTGCTCTACCGCTCTCTGTAAAAGAGCGGCGCAGCTTTAGGCTAAGTTTACTTTTAAGAATTATGAAAAGACATTGAATAAAGATACCTAAACCGCATCAGACGTGTTTTCTATTGGAATTATAAATAAGTTTTTACAGTTGTTAGTCATTGTATGGGCTTTGGGTAAATTGCAAAATTACCTGTATGGGTCAAAAGAAATCAACATCTTTACAGACCACCAACCCCTTACCTTCGCTGTCTCCGACAGAAACACACATGCGAAAATCAAAAGGTGAAAATCATTCATTGATGTACACAACGCACAATGGTTCTTACTCCCTCCTTCTCTATTCTTTCGCAGGTTTAAACTTGCGGTCCTGGTACTGTTAGGGGTAGCACATTGTCGGATTATCGACTACACCCACTCCAACTACATTCCAGTAATAGAAGGGAAAGTGTTGGTATGGGAACAAAGGGACTATTTAAGGCATTCAAGAAACTTGACAGAGTTCACTATCATGACAGATGAGACAGCTAAATTAACAGAATTATTCCCTCAATCGCATATGCGAAAATTATTAGATGTCGACGTAGAACACATTAGAAATTTGTTGTCCGTGGTAAGAGTGCACCATAGAATGGCAAGGAGCCTAGACTCTTTAAGCTCAGCACTAAAGGTAATAGCAGGCACGCCAGATGCGGCCGATTATGAGAAGGTTAGGTGGTCCGAATCGAAGTTAATTGATGCAAACAATAGGCAAATAGTGATTAATTCAGAAACAAATTAATAAACTCACAGATGCTATAATTGAAATAGTTAAAGCAAGGAAGAATGAGATAGTTGATACACCGCATTTATATGAAACACTATTAGCGAGAAATAGAATGTTAATAGACCAAATCTCAAACTTGATACTCACTAAGGCTGGCATAATAAATCCCACTATTTTTAATCATGAAGATTTGAAGACAATTTTATATGAACACCCTGTAGAGATCCCCATAGTAAGCCTAACTGAAGCATCAGAAATTAAAGTCCTACAGTCCGAGAACATGGTTCATATACTCATAGCCTACCCAAGAATTAAATTCATCTGTACCAAGGTCACCATCTTTCCAGTATCTCATCAACATGTCACGATGCAACTACAAGATGACATAGTAGCCGAATGCAAAAACGATGTTCTAGCGGTTAATGAGTGCGTAACAACAACATTCGCATCCGTTTGTAAGGAAATGGCACAAGACAACTGTGCACGAGCACTGCATGCGAGCGGCGCTGCCTCCCGCCGCACGCAACCAAGCCACCTGAAGCCTATCTCGCAAGTGGATGATGGAATCATAATCATCAACGAGAGCACAGCAAGGGTCAGTACAGACAATGGCCCAGAGATAACCACGAACGGAACACACCTCGTCACCTTCCGTTTCTCCGCAACCATCAATGGCACAGAATATGTGAGCCAGCGTGATATATTAAATAGGGCGCCAGGCATAGCAGGGTCACCACTACTCAACATCGTCAGTCATGACCCAGCTTTGAGTATGCCTCAACTTCATAGGATGAACAATAATAACCTTCGTGTCATCCAAGAACTCAAGGACGAGTTGGCGTCCGCCGATTCATTCCATATGTGGACTATTGTCGGCGTTGCTCTCAGCATCATCCTAAGTGGCTTAATCATCATATGGCATATCACGAAAAGGAAACAGGCTTCGCGAGAGGCACAAAGGGTCATCAACAGCTACAAAATGGCCGAGGACGGTCATAAACTTGAGGGGGAGTAGTTAACACATAAGAATTGCACATAAATACTTTGTATAAGAATCTTGCACAATAATAATTTTTGCACATTTACTCCAACCATATTCCGCTGACGCATGAGTTCAGCGCCCCGACCACAATGGTCAGCATCGGTAACCTGATACTTGACTATGATGCAAGTATCTGCGTTATCGCTAATGCTGAGTCGGCTTGCTATAAGCTATAAGTCTGACAAAAAAAAATAACAAAATTCCAAGTACAACGTCAAAGAAATGAAGAAAACAAAACAACGTTATATATGACGCTGCCAATAAATTCTTTGCAAAATGCAAACACTGGTTGAAAGTAGACAATAGAAAAACTAACGGGACAACAAAATCAAAAACGACCGATCACATGTTTTTTTCTAGTCTTCCTTACACTCATCGTTAAAAAAATTTGCTTTGGATCAGTGTACGTTTGTGTTAAATTGAGGATTTTTGCAATGCCTGGCAAACGCACTAAGGATAATTTGATTCAATTAGTTTACTTTCTTTTTAAGAAATGAAAAACAGCAAAAGAGTTAGCTGAAATGTATCAAATTAAACTTAGAATATTGAGAAGCGCTTAAACTTCGCAATATTCAATGTTAACAGATCTCCGGTGTACTGGAATGACGTCATTTTTTGTGACAAGACCAAGATCATGATGTATTATTATGATGGACCCAGCAAAGTTTGGCGGAAACCAAATACAGCCCTCCAGGCCAAAAACATTATATCCACTGTTAAATTTGGAAAGCTTTCAGTCATGGTGTGGGGCTGTATTTCATCCAAAGGCGTTGAAGAGCTGCGCATATTTAACGATATAATGACAAAAGAGTTCTATTTAGACATATTAAAAAATGAATTGTCAAGAAGTGCGCACAATTTTTGCTTCGTTAATCCTGAAAACAGCAGCAAACTCAAACACAACCTGTACCAGGACAATGATCCAAAGCACAAATCGCTGCTGTGTCGCACCTGGCTGCTTTATAATTGCAGCAAAGTTATTGACATGCCCGCCCAGAGTTCGGATCTCAATCCTATCGAAAGTTTGTGGGCTTTGCTCAGGAAAAAGGTAGCCAAACGGAGCCCAAAAACCAAACTTGCGTTGATTAAGTGCGTGAATGAGGAGTGGCTTAAAATTCCGGAATATTACGACATTAATGCACTTATATCGTCGATGTCGCGGCGCCTCAGGACAGTTATGGCTGCTAATGGCGGGCACACACAATATTAGACAATTATAGCGTGTTGTTGAAAAGATATAGCCTTTTAGAGATTAATGTTTGCATTTTGCAAAGATATTCTAGACAGCTAATATTTGCTGTTTTTTTTTGTTTCTATGAAATTATTATGTTTCTGTTTCTATTTTTATTACTTTTGTTAATTATATTATTTAAGAATACATACATATATGAAAAATATTGTGAAGGACTGAACATGAAAACAAGTGCCTTTCCTAATAAATAATTATGTTAAAGCTCAAATTGGGTGACTATTTTATTTTGCAAAGAATTAGTTGACATACTGTATGTAGTGCTATTAATCTTTTTTGCGCTTTATCAAATGTATGCTATAACATATAAATTAAAATTATTTACATATAAATTATTTTAAAAAAAATTTTTGACTTTCGGCACATTGCGCTTAATTCTTCATACCTTATAAATATTACAATTTTGCGCAGTGCCGAGTGACAAAATTTTTTTTTTAAATCAGGCCTGTTTTGGTTTTTACTTTCGTCAAGATTTTGCGAAAATGAATTTCCCTCACTTGTTCCGGTTTTCACTTTCGACAAGATTTTGCGGATTGAATTCACGTGACATTGAGCTAGTGATTTTGAATTCGGAAGGGATAAATCGATGATTTTGGCATGCTTAGCATAAAATTAAAGTAAAAACAAAATATTTATAACATAATCCAATGTTTTAGGAATAATGCAACATCATCAGATAAACAAACAGTAATTTATTTGATTTTAAATTAATTTTTTTTTCATCATACCTCAAAATCGATAAGACTCTAACCTAAAATTTTTGTCGGATTTGCTCGACTTGTTCTAATTTCCGCAAGAATTTGTGAAAATTAATGGGAAGTTTATTAGGACTGCCCTTGTATGTGAGGAAAGTAGTAAATATTTTGGAACAAATTTTAAACCACAATTTAAGTGCTTTTAAGCATTGCGTAAAATAATGAATTAAATTTATATTTTTTTAAATGCAAGTTTGGACTAGACTGTTTGTTATTTAATGCAAAAAAAAGCACTTTTTTTTTGTAAACAAACAACAATTGCAACAATTGACAACTCTGCAAAAATACATTTCTCAACCCTGAAATCAACCCGCACTTTCAAAAATACAAAAGTTATAACGAAAGTAGGTTTTACCTTTGAAAAATGATTCCACTTATTATTAAATAAATAAATGATGAATTAATTAAACATTTTGACAGGCGAAAATTCTTTTGACAAAAATGTCTGATTCTCTCAGAACATTTTCCAGCACTGTTCTGCTAAAAATTACTTAACACAATGTGTGAGGGAAGTTCGGATGGTAATTCGCAGGAAATGTAAAGGAATTTTAAGGGAAATTCGATCAAATCTTGCGGATTAAAATTCGCAAAAAACAAGTGAAAACCGGAACAGGCCTGAATAATTTAGGTGTGAAACTTAATATTATTCGTCACATAATTGGATATCAGAAATTTTGGGGTATGAAAATGTTTTCGTCACTAGACTTTTTTTTATAAGATATCAGAAATTTGCTAACTATGTTACGTTAAAAGGTGTTAAGTGCTTTTAAAAATCTACGTTAGTACCATGGCCTCGATAATCATGAGAATATAAATATAATAATATATTAATATTATATTAAGCTAATAGGTAATATCTTCCAAATCCATCCATAAAATTTTTCGTGTCATATATCAAAAAATTTTACACACTACAACATATTGAAAATTAAAAAAAAACGTTATCGGCGTTTTCTCAAAAACCGCCAAAATGTGGGAAAAAAAAACCTTATTTCAGTTGTAGCTGTTTACCAATATAAAAAAAAACTTTGGAGGTATGCCTAAGAGCCCTTTAAAAGACCTTTTCAACGATATATAGATCGTAGATCTGTAGCTTTTTTCGTCTGGATACTGTGAGGGCTTTAATTGTAGCGGGCTTTAGTGATTTCCTGCTAAACTAGCGGTTTTTCGAAAAACTCGTAGACCAAACGTTTCTAGATTTTTGATCGGGAACAAGTCCTCATTCACCGATTTGAGATATTTCAACGCTTTGATACAGACAAACAAACAGACAAACTGACTTTTCATCTCAATTTCGGAAGGCTACTAAAAATTTAAAAAAAAAAATATCTTTTGAACCAGTGCACATTGGGCTAGAACTATTTTTTTTTTTACATATATCTTAAATTTGACTTAATATTTTAAAAGGGCAAACATTAGGTATATGGGCATTTCCATACTCGCGCACGGGACATTCGTACACATTCAAAGTAAAAAAACGGTAAAAAGGAAACGGTTTTTTTTTTCTGATGAAGGGCTTAACATATAGCATTTCATTAGCTCTTTCATTGGTGCAAAGAGTGATTTTGGGTAATTTTTCATTTTAAAAATAATATAAAAATTCAAGTGATTCGCACGGGACACAAAACGGAAGTGACTTGTGAGGTCAACCAATTCAAACGCCAATTTCAGCGAATCCAGAGGCAATATTTTAATGCAACTTATTTTTAACTCTTGTGCATTGATGCCTCTTAAAAATGGTTATGATTTTTTTCAAAGATGACTTGCACTTTTTTTTAAATTAAATTTGACGTAAATTCGCACGGGACATCGCGCACGGGACATTTTTTACCATCACTTTTTAATGTTCTTTCTGTCTCTCTATTCAAAAATTATATGTCCAAAACAGCCCGAAAAACTTATTTAAATTAAATTTTCAACATATTTCTTTGAATTAAAATGGTTCATGTTACAATTTTACTGTCCTACTAAGTGTAATCGTTAAAATACAAACGGTCCATTTTGGAAATCTATATGTTCATCCTATTGAATTTCTTCCAGTGTATATTGCTTAAATAAATAACTTAAATACATTTCTAAAAGAAAATTTCAAAAGATGTGGACTTTTGAACAATTTTACGCTTTCGGCCGCGGTGGACCTTTCTGTGGAAATGCCCATATCGAATCAATAAACAAAAAATTTTTGGTGGCAACGTTGTATTTTTGCCAGGCTAGCAAAGTCAGATGTTTTGTCAGCTGACTTTTAGCCGAAATTGGCGGGAAGCCTTTACTCAACTGTGCGCTTTTGCTGTGGAAAGACCAGTTATCCAAATCTTTGTTGAAAATATGAAAAATAAAGGTCAAGTTATACCAAAAACAATTATTGTTAAGTTATTCGAAATATGCGTACAATGTTGTAGTGTTGGATTGTCTATGTTATGTCTTATTTTAGAAAAAAACTAACCGAAGTGCTCGTGTACCGTGGAGTAAAAACCAAAAAGTAATTATGCAAATGTTTACTCTTAACTGTGACTTAAACTTGTCATTAACACTTTTTGCCCAATTTCGCCCATTCTCTTTAAAAACACATGTTGCAGCTGTGCATTAATGCAAGAAAATAGGCTTTTTTCCGTAGTAAGATAGGGAGGGGGTCAAATTAAAAATCGAAAGTAATTATAAATTCTAATTTTGCCTGATTAGCAAACATTCGAAGAAAAAAATACAAAATTCTAAATTAGTCTAACTAATAAGTCTGGCCCAATGTGCAGTGGTCCGATATTGATGATCGAGGTGTCATTTGACGCGTATTTTTGATAGAAATAGTAAAAAATTAAAAAAAAAAAATATCAAAAGGCTCCAACGGCCCGATTGCCTGCAATCGACTAGATTTGGCCCCTCCCACAAACACCTGTTTATCTCACGAGCCAGGTGAGTTTCCAAAAGTCTTAGTATGCAAATTTGATAGTTAAATTCATACCTTTCCATCGGTTCATAACTCTAACAGTCATAGCAAATTTTCCATTCTTCCTGTATATAGTGCTAGTCGCCTTTCGCACCCTTCGACACTAGCGCGGACTGCCGTCCGCAGTGATAAGCATACAGGTAAGATTTAAGAAATTTCGCTTTATATTTCAGTGAATAAAACAAAAAATAAATTTACCTTTTTCACTGAGTCAGTGAGAAAGAGGGGGTGAAGAGGAGGGCAATAAAAAACAAAAATAATAAAAATTTTATTTTAGCATATCTAGCAGAGAGCTGCAACGAGTAAGAAATTTTTGCTCTGATTCGAACATTGACTCGTACCGCTTGTGATTTGTTCATCTTTGTCTGCAATCGTTTCTGACTTGATACTCGTTGTGAGTCGTTGACTCTATTTCGAGTCGGAAAACGCTCAAACCTCAAGTCATGATTCGAATCATGATTCGAATCGATTGTTAAAATACGGGAGGCGGGGCGCACAAGCAGCAACCTCGTTAAAGCCTACCTAACTGTATGATCTATCCAAATGCGCTAGCAAAAAATAAAAGGTCTACACTGAAACAAATTATTGAGCCTCAAAATAATTATATTATAATAAACCATTTTTTAAAAATCTTTATGGCAACAAACTTACTTTGCTGTTTCATTCAGTGTATAAAAGGCCGCGGATCGCCGTCAGCGCGGGTCAGAGACACACACAGCTTGTTCATTTTTATGGCATTCATTAAAAAAGGGTCAAAAATGTGCGTGTGCGCGACGTCACGACGACGCCCAGCCACTTCGAACCCACCCTTATTTACATACATTGCAGTGTAAGCGTGAGCGCTGCAGCGCGATCTCTGATGCGAGTCAACACGCTGGGTTCGTTGTCTGATCCGTTCTCTGAGCCGTTGTGTGAGTCGTTGTGATCCGTTGGGTGAGTCGTTGTGATCCGTTGGATGAGTCGTTGCGTGAGTCGTTGTGATCCGTTGGATGAGTCGTTGCGTGAGTCGTTGTGATCCGTTGGGTGAGTCGATATGTGATTCGTTCTCTGAGCCGTTGTGTCTCTTAAAAATTGATTTAATTTAAAGTCAAAATAAAAAGAGTGACGCGAAGTTAATGTTATGAAAACTATTTATTTACTTTAGTACTTAAATAATTGTATAATATTAATTTATGATTTTTATATTTATATTTTTTATTTAAATTATTAAAAAGGAACTAAAGTTGCTGATAGTGATATTCTAAAAATTAGACCTCTTCAAATAAAGTATACATTTTTATTTTTTTATACTTAGATATTAAAATTTTTATAAAAGGAATTTAAAAACAGCAATACTGCTCCTGGCCCAAGTCTATTTCTTTTTTCTGTTATAATGTTTTCAGCCAGAGAAAAGGATCTTTCAGCCGCTGCACTGCTAGCTGGCATTGAATGAATTTGCATTGCCAGTATAAATTAATTGGGGTATTTGATTTGATTGTTTTTCCACCACTGTTTTTAAATTCCTTTTATAAAAATTTTAATAACTAAGGCTAGCGCATTTGGATAGATCATACAGTTAGGTAGACTTTAACGAGGTTGCTGCTTGTGCGCCCCGCCTCCCGTATTTTGAACAATTGATTCGAATCATGATTCGAATCATGACTTGAGTTTTGAGCGTTTTTCGACTCAAATCGAGTAAACGACGAGTAAAAAAAATGCAAAGCTCGATATTAGTTTAACTAAGGTTCATGCCAAATTTAAAAGCTCTAGCTTTACGTGTGATTGGATTTTGATGATCGAGGTGGCATTCGACGCGCATAAAAATACTTAAAAATTAAAAAATTTTACTTAAAGGCTCCAAAGGTTCCATTTGCTCCAATCTACTGCGGTTCAAATCCGTTTATTTTTGGCATAAAGTCGAAATTTTGGTGTGAATACATCGTATTTTTGATTTTAAATTCTTCAAGAAAACTTTTTTTTTTTTTTACGAACTTTTAAAAGTGAGCAATCGATCAGCTGATTATGAGAAAGAAATTGGCGCCAAATTATCCACCCACAGTTTTCTTTGGCACACGCATAATTCGTTCAAAAGAAATTAATCGAAATATGGAATATAAAGATAAAAGTATGTAGTATCCAATTTATATAGTACATTTATGTGTAGTTCGAGGCATATAGATCTGTGTAATATGTTTATGTTTATGTTTATTTTTGTGGAAGACGACCGGAGTATAACAATAATGAGAATAACTAATTACGTCAGCATGTACTTATAAATGTCATTTTTTATCACAAAGTTGTAACTTTGACCCCCTTTTCTTTAACCCCATGTTGCAGCTGTGCATTCATGCTAAAAAAAAAATGGGTTTTTTCCGGAGTAAGAAAAGAAGGGTAGTGAAGATATGGTCAAATTACAAAACGAAAAAACAATTAAATTCTACTTTAGTCTAATTAGCAAACCAAGTTTAAAATTTTTTGTTGGGGGTGAAAACAAAGACACAATTAAAAAACAAAACAATAAAAATGTAACTTTTCTAATAGTCGGATAATGAGGGGGAGGCGTGAAGGCGTGGTCCAAATTCAACATTCTGAATTAGCCTAACAAAGGGTTATGCCAAATTTCAAATCCCTAGCTTAATATATTTACTTTATGCCAAAATTTTGCTCCTTTCACTTACACCTGTTTATCTCACGAACCAGGTAAGTTTTCAAAAGTCTTAGTATGCACATTTGTAAGTTAAAACTATACCTTTCGATCGGTATATAACTCGACCCGATCGGACAGTCATAGCTAATTTTCCATTCTTCCTGTATATATTGCTAGTCGCTTTTCGCACCCTTCGTGATGCTTCGTGGGATTTTGTCCTTTTTACTTTTTTAAAGAATATAATATCTATATACAACGTGGGCCCTAATCAGTTACGCACCTAACTTATTTAATAAAACAAAATCTAGTGGGCAATTTGTATTAAAATCTTTTTATTTTTATTTGATGAAGTATTTTCTTATGTTTTTAGATATTTAGATTGTATTTTTTCTCCTTAGCTTTCTTTACCAGCCACACTATCATTCTGTTGGTCGTGGTTTTTCTGAAGCAACCGTCAAAAAAAAACAACATTTCAGCTTGCGTGCCACTGAAGAATCAAATTGCTTCCCTTCTGCCGCATTTTTTTTTGACGGTCCTTACGACCGTGAATCAATTTTTTTTGGAAGCTTTCATCTAAACTTTATTTTTAATAATTTATCTAATGGTCTTAAGTCTCAAATTGAGCTCCTTGGCCATTCTCGTCCTGAAATTGCTTAATTTCTTCTTTTCTGTTCACGTAAAGTCTTAACCAAACCAGGAGCATTCACGGTACTTTTTCGACCTTTGTTTTTTGCTATTTTATACTTCTAAGTTGCCTTGAAGCGAGCAATAGTGAATTAACTAAATCTGCCATTCACTCCTATATTTTCTAACAATTTAAAAATGGTTGTGTTTTTTTGCCTTTTAAATTCAATTTTTGCATTAGCTCTCTTTTTACTTTTATTGTTGACAAACTTTCAACAGACAATATTTGAACTGACTTCTAAGTAAATTGATTTCAAAATATACTTAAGTAGAAGAAATAATAACGAGTGCTTATCTGTGCGGGTTTCTTTAGGCACAGTATCGCTTCAAAAAGTGCGACACCGATTAGAGCCCACCCTGAATATAAAACTCTTTGTCCTGACTGACTGACTCACTGACACATCAACGTGTAGCCCAAACGGTAAAAAATAGAAGCTAAAATTTTCACACAACATAGGTGAGACAAATTTATCGTGCACTAAGTCGGCGTTTTGCGAAATTCGACCTCTTAGTGGATCAAATTCGGGGTCAAAGGTCAGGAAATTGCTTAGTATGAAACATTTTTTGTTTCTTAAGAAATCTCAACCAAACGTACAGAATATATGTTTGGGACTGTCTCTTACATTCTGACCAAATTTGGTCAAAGTCGGATGACTATGTATATCACATAGCTGCCATAGGAACAATCTGATGCAACTTAATTTTTAGTGTCAAAAACTCGAATGTTGTATGTTACAAAACTCACAGATAAAATCTTCTTTCTAAATTTTGACTTTTTCCTCAAATTTAGCTTTTTTCCGCCAAATTTAGGTTTTTTCCCGCCAAATCACTAAATCTAACTTTCAGCCAAAGTTTAATTGCAAGGAAGAAACATTAAAACCGCGGACAGTGGAAGTTAAATATTTTCGTTTTTTTACAAAAAATGCTATATTATAAAAATATGTTAAGCCGAACAACTAAAGACCTTCTTTTCAATTTTACGAGCGATGCGAGTAGGGGGCGGAGCCCCCTAGTATTATAAAAATTTTTAAAACCGGACAAATAAAGACCTTCTTCTCAATTTTACGAGCGAAGCGAGCTGGGGGTTTGCGAGCAAAGCCAGCAGGGGGCGGTGCCCCCTAGTATTACATAAATTTGTTTAACCGGACAACTTAAGACATTCTTTTTAATGTAGCTAGCGAAGCGAGCTGAGGGTTGGCGAGCGAAGCGAGAGGAGGGCGGAGCCCCCTAGCATTATATAAATATGTTATACATTTCAATTTCGATATTAACTTAGAAAAATTTGTTATTTGTGTAAAAAATACAACTATTTTTTGAATATATTAATGTTATTTCAAGATATATTTAAATATTCGATTGCTTTGCATTATTTTCATCGTTTAGTTCGATAGGTCTAATATCACATTTAATTTTCAAATTCGAATTTGTCTTCTTCAGACTCATTACATTAAATCAAACTCACAGATTGTATGTTTCAGACTGTCTTTTACATTCTGACCAAATATTTTCAAAATCGGATCACTATATCATAAAGCTGTCATAGGAACAATCGGATGCAAATTACCCTCTAGAATTAAAAACTCTGTTGTTGTATGCACAGATAGCACTTTTTGCTAAATCTGCACTATTATGCCAAATTTAGCTTTTCCCCGCCAAATTTAGCTTTTTTCAAAAGGTATTTAGTGTTTATAGAAAAATACCTCAGTACCATGACCAAGGGTCTTACCTATATAATTTAATGTCTCTTTTAGCTGTTAAGTTTAGTTATAATGTTTTATTGAATAAAAAACTATTCAATAACTTTAGTTTTTTATTTACATAGATCTCGTATTTAGCACACATATTTATACCGATAACGCAGACAGATAAATACGTAAATATATTTGTTGTACATTTTTAATTTAAAATGAAACAACTTAATAATTATGTGATAAGCAGAAAAAAAACACATTCAATTAGAATACGTTGATGATAACCCGCATTCCTATTAAACAAAATCAAACCGTCTGGCAGCACTGGGTACTTTTGCAATGCACATGTATGAAGACCAATTTTCTGGTATGCAATATTAAGCAACTCAATATTTATAATTATTATATAACAATTATACTAATATAATTATGTATATATACATATAAAAACTTTGAAAAAATTAAAGAGCACATTGTTGCAAGAAAAAACTAAACTGTCTGGCAGCACTGGTTATTTTTGCATCACAAAAATATAACATATGTTTCTGGCATTGTTACTTTGCTGGGAGGTTTTCAATATGCGCACCCAAAAATTTTTAAAAACATATTATATTTATATCAAAATCAGTTTAAGCAAATAGAATACAGTCTGCTAATAAAAAACAATTTTTAGAAAAATTGCTCACGCTGGGAGTTGAACCCGCGTCTTCCGAACATATCAAACTTGACGGAAGCTTACCACCTTAGACAGATCTGACTACAGCGATTCTTTATTTTGCAGCTTAGATTTCTGCCAACACCCTTATAAAATTGAAAAACATTAAAAAAAACCTATTCGGATCATCCTCTAACAAATTAAGCATTTAAAATTAAAAAAAAAAAATAATTTGTCCGTGCCAGGATTCGAACCCGGAACCCGAACTGAGAATTCATGCAAAAATCGGACGCTCTACACTTTGCGCCACTGGCGATCTACAAGAACGTCTTCCTAATTATAGATTTCATTGTTACTCGACTGTTAGTCAAATGTAATTGCTGCTGCTGACCTATTTCAATTCAAAGTAAAACGTATATATTCAGTTAATAGGATATATCTTCCAAACCAACCAACAAAAATGTATGCATGATAATAATCTACTAACAAATTAACTGCATTTAAAAATAAAAAAAAAAAAAAGTTTTGTCCGTGCCAGGATTTGAACCCGATACCCGAGCTGAGAATTCATTCAAACATCGGACGCTCTACACTTTGCGCCACTGGCGATCCTTAAGAACGACTTTCTAAATATAGATTTCATTGTTACTGGACTGTTAGTCATATGTAATTGCTACTGCTGTCCTATTTCAATTCAAAGTAAAACGTATATATTCAGTTAATCGGATATATCTTCCAAACCAATCAACAAAAATGTATGCATGATAATAATCTACTAACAAATTAATTGCATTTAAAAATTAAAAAAAAAAAAGTTTTGTCCGTGCCAGGATTTGAACCCGGAACCCGAACTGAGAATTCATTCAAAAATCGGACGCTCTACACTTTGCGCCACTGGCGATCTTTAAGAACAACTTTCTAATTATAGATTTCATTGTTACTCGACTGTTAGTCAAATGTAATTGCTGCTGCTGTCCTATCCCAATTTAATATAAAACGTATACATTCAGTTAATAGGATATATCTTCCAAACCAATCAACAAAAATGTATGCATGATATATCAAAAAACGCGAAATGGTACAAACTATAACATATTGAAAATTAAAAAAAATCGGCTCTAACGTTTTCTCAAAAACAGCCAAAATAACCTTATTTCACCTGTAGCTGTTTATCCATTTGCCTAAAAAAACTTCGAAGGCATGCCTAAGAGCCCTTCGAAATACCTTTTCAACGATATATAGATCACATCTGTGGCTTCTATCGTTTGGATGCTATGGTTAAGTTTGGCGGTTTTTAGCGATTTCCCGCTAAACTAGCGATTTTTCGAAAAAGTCGTAGAACAAACGATTCTAGATTTTTTAACAGGAACAAGTCCTCATTCAAACTTTTAAGCTAAATCAACGATTTGATCCAAACAAACAAACAAACAAACAGACTGACTTTTCATCTCATTTTCGGAAGGCCCCTAAAAATTTCAAAATTAATTATCTTTCGAACCAGTTGTCCGATTTCGATGATCGAGGTGTCATTCGACGCGTATTTTTAATGAAAATTGTAAAAAATTACACCTGTTTATCTCACGAACCCACTTACACCTGTTTATCTCACGAACCAGGTGAGTTTCCAAAAGTCTTAGTATGCACATTTGTAAGTTAGGTTAATACCTTTCGATCGGTATATAATTCGACCTGATCGGACAGTCATAGCAAATTTTCCATTCTTCCTGTGTATATATGCTAGTCGCCTTCGCACCCTTCGTGCTGCTTTCGTCACTAGCGCGGACTGCAGTCCGCCGTGATTATCGTGCGCTATTTTCCATCGCTTTTTACCTTTGTCCTCATTTTTTCTATGCGAAACGTGGAGACAAACATCTTCTATTCTGACAAATTAGAAGGCAGTACTTCCAAGTGTAAACTTTTAAATAAAATAGTAAGCACTAGTGGAATCTAGGGACCGTAAATAATGATTATTTCTTTTTTTTAACTAAAAAAAAATCACACATTTCTAATGAACCTAGAAAAAATGGCTTCGGCCAAAATCTTTATTTTTCTCAATCTCTGCATTTCCGCCATGATTTTAAAATTTATGATTTTTACTTTTTTCTTCACTTATAATAATAATTTTTGAGTAATTTTATAAAACTTAGACCGTTATCATTATTTTTGATAAAAAAAAAATTATTATTTATGATTTTAATTTTTTTCGCTCAAAATTAAACTCAACAATAATTTACGGCTTCTGTGTTAAATTTTTTACCTGTCTCCCAAGATAATTTTTTTTCCAAAAAATTAAAAAAAAAAAAATTTATTAATTATATATTTTTAATGATTTTTATTTAATACCATTGTTTCATTGCTACCATTGCTAAAGATTACTATTTTAACCCATTTTTCCTCCTTTTCATACAAAAAAGTAATTTTAAGCAATTTTCAAAATATCATAAAAAATATTTGCGAAGAGATTTTTGAAAATTTTTTTGCAGTCACTCCAATTGTTTGATTTTTTTTTTTTTGCATTAAACCTTTTATTTTTTAATCGAGAAAAAAAGTTTTATAAGTAGAGTTTTACATAATTTCGAAATTTTCAATGGATACTTAATGGGTTAAGGAAAGTTTTGTATCATTCAAACGAAATTTAAATGACCTTTCCATTGATGCTGTGCCAATAAATATGTTCGCCAGTGTAGGAATAAATTTGACCGTAAACTTACGCCCTTTTTATTGTCACACCCTCTTTCACTTTTCTATCACAAATTCTTTGATGTTATGCATAGTCCGGTACAAATTACAACTAGAATTTAGGATTTAAAAGTAACTTCCATTTTGTGTAACCTGCGCTAGACCACATTATGAACCATTATTTCGCAAAAAGTAACTGTATAAGTGTAGTAACGAATTAATATTTTTTTTCTATTCGAAAGTACACTTAAATTCCTCTAAGCACTATAAAAAAATGTTGGCAAATCTTTTAAAAGCAAACATAATTTTTATATTTTCATGTACAAAAACATTTAATTTTACGTGTGCCACGCGAGATTTGTCAATATGTTAGAAGTAACGACCCATTGCTCCCAAAAGAATTGAAAGTACGCCATGACAATACTACATGCGTTTACTAGTTATAGTTGAACAGCATATCTTCGCACGTATTTTTGGTACTCTTTTCTTTTCATACTTAAAAAAAATATCTTTTTGTCCATATTTCAGATGCAACAAAATTTGCGTGATGGGCCGATTATATAATAGAGAAAAACTTTGGCTATCCAAGTTTCGGTCAATTCAAATTAACCAGTGCCCGAATTGCCGAGATTGTGCTATATTAAACAATGTGTGTTTGTTAAAGAAGCTTACTCAATGAAAAAGTGTAGTCCCTTATTTCCACATTAAATTTCAGCAAGCGAAACGAGCATGCGCGGAATCTCCTTGTCTATAACTTATTATATAAAACTCTTTGTTTGACTGACTGAAATATCAACGTGTAGGCCAAACGGTAAAGCCTAGAAAGCTCAGGTGAAACTTAAGGGAATTGCTTAGCATGAGAAACTTTTTAGCTAATAAAGATATCTCAACCAAACTCACAGATTGTATATTTGAGACTGTCTGTTACATCCTAACGAAATTTTATCAAAATCGAATTACTATATCATATAGCTGTCATAGGAACAATCGAATAAAATTTAGCCCTGTACAAAAAACCTTGTTATTGTAAGAATTACCTTAATGAGTTATTTTAATGAAAAAAATTTGGTGCTGCCCGAATTAACAAAGGTCGAATAATCGAGAATATATTGTCTTGTGTTTAAGTGTTTGTTTCATAAAAAGCCTTAACCTTTAAATTTTTAGGGCTCTCCATTATCTTACAGGCCGGCACAAAAGATCTAATACTGGTCGCAGTGCAGAAAGGCCTTATTTAACATAACATAACAAGTGTTTGTTGCAGTAGCTTATTAATAATAACACTAACATTTTAAAAGAAAATTTTATAAAATAGTACCGCCATGTTTTGCATTTTTCATTTCGTTCGTCCGTTTTAGGAACTGAGAACGAGCTTATTAAAACTGTTCGTAATTTATTCCACATACTGGACCGTGACGATTATAATTTATTGAATAAAAATGTTTAAAAAAAAATGTTATTTGTTGATTTTTAACAAAAAAATTAATAGAAAACTCTTATTTTTCGATATAAAAAAAAAATTTAAAATAAAAATCGAATTTCAATTTTTATTTAAAAATCTAAGTAAAACTTATTTTCTTATTTTCTCTTTATATAATGCACGTCGGTCCGACTCTCTTTGGCTGTGCCTTTGTATATAAGTAGTATAAATACATGTCAATTTTGGAACAACAACTTTAAGCTAAAAAGACATTTACATTTAATTTGAACTTTTAAATTTTTATAACCAAAATTGAAAAATCATTTTTATTGCTATTTTTGTATAACAAAAGTTAAAAAATAATTTTCATTTTAAAATTTTATAATACAAATTAAAAAAAAACTTTCGTTTTAAATTTTTACAATAAAAACCAAAAAAATAAGAGTTATACTATGATTTTTTAATCAAAATTAAAAATAAAAGTTTAATCTGTTTCGCACAGCTCTGGTCCTGATGTTGGGCTTTTATATTGTACTTGTAAACTAGCATGTGCTACTGCTCATATATAAAACAATTGAAAGACTTTTTGCTAAAATCAAATAAACATTTTTACAAATATATTTTGACCACAATTGTTTATTGTGCTGTATAAATGGAAGTATAATGCTAAAAAGATTTTAATATATTACTTTAACAATTTGTTTTTTATAATGTAATTTTAATAAAAAAAAATGCAAACTTATAAGTTCACGCCGCTTTCGAAAAAATAAAAAAAAAATATTGAGACAATTTAATGAAATATAAATATTTTGATACATTATAATTTTTTTAATATTTAACCGAGCGTTTGGAGTTCAACTTTAGGTTTATTTGTAAATACTGGTATACAGCTAAATACGACTATACAGGTCAAACTTAATTTGATGTATGTATGTAAATATACGAGTACACTATATTATATTCTTTACGCATCATAAAAAATTCAATGATATTTTTTCTTGATGGTCATAAGATCATTATTATAAAAAAAACACTAAATGTCTGATAATTTGCTTGATTTTCCGGATATATAAAGCGAACGTAACTTTTAAAAAATATGTCCGTTGGTCAATAAGTTTCAGCTATATAGATGCGTCCTTCGTTGCCTTTTTCCATTCAAACGCAACAATGTTACTCCGTCGCAAGCAGTGAAAAATTCTCAAAATTCATCTTACCTTGTACTGATTCATCGTCCAGATCATCTGTGCTACTAGTAATCCGAGCTGCAAATTGTTAAATGTTAATGATGCTTTAAATAAGATGATATACAAACACCTACCTCTCGAACCTTTCGTGGAACTAACACCCCCAGAACTACTAGAAATACCACCATTGCGATTATAGAGAACATTCTCCAAATAAGATATTCCATTATTATTAACAATGTTCAATCCCAAACACGTTTCTATTTGTTTCCAACGATGAAGTCTTTCTTGTAATTCATTAGTTACTTCCCCAAGAGCGTTGCGCGCTTCAACAATTGAGCGGTCGACATCATCAATGCTCTTACCGTGTGTTGAAACAAAAGCGCCCACCAAGCTAGAACGTTTTTTGCGTAGTTTTTCACATGCTTCTCGAGCTGTTTGCAGTTGTCTTTCAGCGGACACGCGTTTTTTTTGATGATTTTTGCTTTCTAACTCATATGTATACTGTAGCCATGACTGTAACTGTTGAGGGGGCGCCCAACAATTGTCAACCAGCTCGAATTCGGCACGCGTTAGTTCGTTGCGAAGTATTTCGATTTCTTTTTTTAATTGTTGTACTTCCAAATCTGAGCTAACCGAACTTATTGATGGAGCTTCTTTTAAGCGTCGCTCTAGGTCCATTTTTTCAGTTGCAACGTTTTCCTGTTCCATGCGAGCCAGCTCTAATTCCTAAAAATATGTTTATGCGTAAATCAACTATAACTTTATTAACTTTAATTTACAGATATACCTTTTGCATCTCCTGTAGACTTTGCTCAGCCCTTTGCAATCCTTCCATATCTTGCGCCATGCGCCGTAAGTGGCGCTTAGCATTCTTGTTTTGCTGGTAGGCATACCAACAACCTATAATGGCACTTAATAGAAGTGTGACAAGAATATAATCCTTCCACCGTGTGCCTGTCTCTGTGAATATTTATTTTATGCAATTTAAAACTATTTTTAATAATTTACGAATTCTGTAACATCAAGTGATAATTACACGAAAAATGTGTACGGATTGCTTACCCCGAGGCGGCCCAAACAACACCACATCCATTGCTTTAAGTGAAATCTTCTGTTTATGTATTGGATCTTTTATACCAAGCACATTACTTACATAATGCAGATTATTTACAGCTAATCTAAAAAAAAAAAATGTTTATAGTTAAAGCGACGAATTTTAGATTTAATGGTAAAACTGAGTTGATTAAGTATATCACATGTAGACCCATTTTAAAAACCCATTCTCTGCCGAGAGCAAAAATCAAGTAGATATTTGCTGTTATTTTTTGTGCACTGAGTTTGGAAATTATTTTAAAGGAACCTAATATAAAATAATCAACATGCTTACGTGCACATTTCGCTATTTAATAAATTTTGTCCTAAAGCGTAGTACGCTCTAGCTGAAAACATTTTGGACGCTAGAAATGTTCGATGTTTTGAAGTCCGGCCTTACAAACTTTAGTGTAACAGCATAATACCAAAAATCACTAAAAAGTTGAGATATTGTTGGTCTTATGCTGCTGTGATCACACTGTTCGTCAGCTGTGCACAACAAACAAATAAATAACATTGATAACAACAACAAAAAAAATGAATCAAATGGATAGGATAAAAGCAGTAGCAGCGACTAATACCCTAATCATTAAATTAAAAATTATTTATTATAAAAATCCCATATCAATATTTATTTTCGGTCAAACCCAATATTGTGCCTCTGTTGCACCTCCTTAATCAGTCTAAATGGTTTTTTGTGTTCAAGGAGCTCAATTCGGCTATTATTTTGCATCTTGTATGGTCGCCATTTCTGTTCAAAAAGAAATATGGGCAGCTCAGAATATTTTCCGGCGTTTTTCAACACTGTTTGGTAAACAGATGGCATCTTTTTTTTGACCTTTCAAAACATCGATTGAATCGTTGTTTCGACTAGTCGAAATCTTTTTGAATAGAAATGGCGACCAACAAGCAGCAAAATAAGAGCCAAATTGAGATCTTGGCACACAAAGATCGAATTAGACTTATTGAAGAGGTGCAACAGAGGCCAATATTGTGAGATTTGACCGAAAAAAAAACATTTTGATAGGATTTTTATAATTAATAATTTTTAATTTAATAATTAGGGTATTAGTCGCTGCTAATTCTCTTATCCTGTCCATTTTGTCCATTTTCTCTTTATTTTTGTGCTCAATGTTATTTATTTGTTTGTTGTGCATAGCTGACACAACAGTGTGCCCACAGCAGTATGACACCAACAATCTCTCAACTTTTTAGTGATTTTTGGTATTATGCTGTCACACTGAAGTTTGTAAGGTCGGACTTCAAAACATCGAACATTTCGAGCATCCAAAATGTTTTCAGCTAGAGCGTACTACGCTTTAAAAAGGAAAAGTGAGGAGTAAACGAACTAAAGCAATGCAATGTTGGATACTTTTTTGGAAAAGCTACCGTATTATTTCGCACTGTGACCTAACACAGTTCATCCTGACCAAATAAATAAATAAACTTTAATTAGGTGTTGGAATTAATTATAAAGGATTTTTTCAATTTTTGAGCGCAAATTTAAAAAAAATGGTCACGTTAGCTACAACATTTTTTCATCTTTTTGGCAGCATATGGATTCCGTGTCGGAAGAACGGCAATCCTCGAATCGACCCATATTTTGGTATCCCCGTTAGAAATAAAGCGCTGCTCACCCAGGGAGTGGTAGTCAGAAGGGGCTACATCTGGGTCATAGGGCGGGGCATCTAGCACATCCCAATTCAACGCCTCCAACGTTTCCTCAACGCTCACCAGTGATGGTTTGAATAGGTTTGACACGAATCCTCGTCGAGTAGTTCTTCCAATTCTTCATCTTCAGGCTTTTTGGGGGTCAACCCAACGTTCTTTGTTCTCCGTTCTCTAAGTTCTCAAAATCCCCACTTTTATGCCGACGATACCAGTACTCATAAGTTGAAATCGATGTAGAATAGTCCCCGTAAGCCTTACAATTAGAACGATGGGTTTCACCGCTTTTTTGCTTCAAATGCGTTTTTTTGGACCAAAGATCAAAATCAACACTTCAGTGAAATGACCCATACTCAAAATTTAATCTCATGAAGTAGGCTTTGACATGAATATAGTCACAGGTTTACCCGTTGCGATTACGCCACCTCTTATGTAAGCACCTATTAGTATGAAAAAATCGGTTGTTTTCTGAGACATCTAATCTAAGCTCAGGTATTGCTCTTTTCTTGCCAAAATTAACTTTTTCCCGCCAAATGTGATGCAAAGTGCAATTGAAGGGAAAATCGAGGGCAGCGGGGAACGGGATTTTCGTTTTCTGCAATTTTAGAGAAAATGTTATAATATACTAGGTAACTTTCTTTGGAATGAAAAAAATGTTTTTTAATTTTTTTTTTAATTACATTCAATGTGGGCCTCTTTTAGGTCGATACACTTATTTCAGCGATGAGGATTTAAAGTTTAGGAACAAATAATAGTCCGAGAGAGCCAAATCGGGCGAATAAGGTGAATGGGGAATCAATTGGAGCCCTAAACGTTGATTTTCCGAAGTGCGCTCGCGTTTGTGATTTTGCTCCGGAGTCAGCATGAGCGGAACACAGCGGCAGGATAATTATTTCATATGAAAAATCTCGCCAAAAATATGGCGTGTACGCACAGTACTTATCCTTGTGGCATCTGCTAGGCAGGCACCTTCACTTTCCCGATGCTCTCAAAACCAGGAAACGCAAATAAGACTTATGAAAAACTGGATAAACTTTTATTTTCAATTTTTATTTAAAAATTATAGAATAAAAGTTATTTTTCAATTTTTACTATAAAAATAAAAATAAAAAATTATTTTACAATTTTTATTTTAGCAATTGAAAATAAAAGTTATTTTTCAATTTGTATTACAAAAATTGAAAATAAAAATTATTTTTCAATTTTTATTATAAAAGTTCAGAAAAAAAATTGAATGCAAATGTCTTTTGAACCGGAAGGTTTATTTCATTCACAAGGGGGTGGTGAGGGGTGAGGATTACGCGACGTAACCAGTTACAAACTCCAAGCCGACGAACGCGGACTCGTTAAAACCCTAAATTTCGCCCTGAAAAGGACAGCCGACGGCAGTTGAAATACATCGGCAAATTTAAAAATAAATCTCCAGACCTCAAGCCAACTAAAACTCAACTTTAATCAAATAAAAGGGTCACCAAATCACACATCTATAAAATTATATATGTTGTAATGACAACAAGCACACAGAAAAAAGTTAATCACACCAAACATGCCTTGGGTTATGTATACAAAATTCGTCGTATTTGAGAGAAATGATAAAAAGAGAAAGGTTGCCAGACAGTTGACAGTATCTAACTATATAAGGTCACACTGAGGTTGGTAGTGGTTTTAAAAGAGAGTAACTTTTCTTGTTCCGGTGGCTCTATGGTTAGCGTCGCCGACCTGGCAGAATTAGAACTTTCAGTTTAAAAACTAGGGTTCGAATCACACAAATGGAAATTTTAATGATTGTCCCTTAGGACAGGTTTTCAATCTAAATAAAGAAATAAAAATTATTTTAAATTATCAAATTGATTTTTGTAGTGGCAAAAGTATTAAAAAAAGACAAGAGTAAGAGAGTAAGAGAGGGTGACACCAAACGCATGAGCGCCAACGAAATAAAAAAATTGCTTGCTTTATACAAAACAGCTGTTCATTGAATTAAAACTCATTGAACTGGGGATATATCACAAATATGACAACAGAAGCTTAAAAAGTTCACTCACTAGCTGCAGTGTAATAAATTTATCACTTTCTCAATTTATCATAGTTTCTGAATACCCTTATTGTCATTTAAATACACTTTATCAGGTGTGCTACGGAAATCACAAGGAAAATCAAGTTCAGAGAAAAGCAATACCGCTCGAAAAATTTCACAGTGCCACCAACCTTTTCGAGCTCGGCTGCTAGGGTTGGCCCTTTTCATATTAAATTTTCAAGGGTTTGTTTAGAAACTTTTTTAAGTTTATCCCTACAGTGTTATAGATTAATTCATTGTTTATTATACCCTGTGCCCTTTAAAAATTTGTCAAAAAGGGTATATTAGATTTGTGTGATGTATGTTACAGGCAGAAGGAAGCATCTCCGACCCCATAAAGTAGATTGAGCCATGTCTGTCCGTCTGTTTGAACGCGTCGATCTCAGCGACTATAATAGCTAAAGACTTTCAATTTGGCATGTAGGCTGCTGGATACCGGACGCAGATCAAGTTTATTTTTAAATTTGGATCGGACCACTACGTCAAATAGCTGCCATAGGAACGATCAGTCGAAAATCAAGTCTTACTATGAAAAACTTTTTTGTTGTTTGAGATAACTGAACCGTACTGACAGAATATGCATAGGGGATGGTCCTAGGCATCCTAACCAAATTTGGTTGAAATTCCACCACTATATTATACAGCTGCTATAGGAACGATCAGTCGAAAATGAAGTCTCAGTATGAGAAAATTTTTTGGTGTTTGAGATATCTCAACCAAAACTGACAGAATATACGTAACTATGCATATAGGATGGTCCCATACATTTTGATCAAATTTGGTTAAAATTAGAATAGCGGCGTTAAATATTTATGTTATATTTACTTACATACAGTGGATAACATTAATATTCGGGTTTTCTTTTTTCAACTTCAACCGCGAATAAAATTTATAAAACTAACAAAAATAAAAAATTTAAAAATGGTAGATTAAAGCTTATCCCATAAAAAAAACCTCTTTACGAGGTAAAAGTCTAGTGACGAAAACATTTTCATGCCCCAAAATTTCTGATATCCAATTTTGTGACGAATAATATTAAGTTTTACACATAAATTATTTTAAACAAAATTTTTGCACTCGGCACATTGCGCTAAAATGTCTCAATTCTTCAGACCAAATAAAACTCACTGTTTTGCGCAGTGCCGAATGCAAAAATTTTGTTTAAAATAATTTATGTTTAAAACTTAATATTATTCGTCACAAAATTGGATATCAGAAATTTTGGGGCATGAAAATGTTTTCGTCACTAGACTTTTACCTCGTAAAGAGGTTTTTTTTATGGGATATCAGAAATTTTTGAATAAGACATCAGAAATTTTAAAATTGCAATATTTTTTGACAGTATAGCTTTGTCAATTTTGTTTATTGTTTGTACATCTAAAACAAACTGTCTGGCAACACAGGTCCCCTTTACAAACACACATGCCCAGCACAAAATCTAACAGCACTCTTCAACTCTGGCTGCTATGACACTTTGCAGCTGCTGTCCTATTCCCATTCTAACTTTTTAAATAAAAAATAAACGTTGAAGGTATGCCTAAGAGCCCTTCGAAACACCTTTTCAACGATATGTATATAGATCGCATCTGTAGCTTCTATCGTTTGGATGCTACGGGGGTTTAAATTTTAGCGGTTTTTAGCGATTTCCCGCTAAACTAGCGATTTTTCGAAAAGTCGTAGAACAAACGATTCTATATTTTGGATTATAAAATGATTTATCTGCCGCAAAAAGAATTCACCACTTGCAAGCAGTTTAGTTCCGCATAACGCTGCAAGCAGTGCACATTGGG
>JBAMBL010001221.1:0-83024 GCA_037043405.1 Drosophila subquinaria | reverse complement strand
CTTCTTGCAGATCGTTGACACCAATGTCACGCAGTGCATTGCAGATGTCCTGATCGGTTGTCCACCAGGTTAGATTACCCACATACAGTTGGTAACGGCGGTTCATTGTTGGAGTTTGGTTACCACCACCCTGATGGTAAACTCCATTGGGTCCAACGCCACTCGAAGAGCCGTCCACAGATCCAGGGCCAGAAGTGCTATCGCCCGTTGGGGTTCCACCACCGCCACCGCCGCCTGCAGCTACTGGCTCGGAGGGTCCGCCGATGTCATCGTACAAATCGACGCCATCACCACCAAATTCATCCTTAAGGCAAAATGTGGTCAGTTTAATAATGCAATAGACGTATACACATAAATACATATTTTATAAATATCAACAATGTTATTTAATATGTATACGTACACCCCAATGCTTACACACATACATTCATGCACACAAGAAATGTATGTGTGCACACAAGCATTCATCGATATATACAACGCGTGGTAGTTGTGACTTACCTGAGCTTGCCCGGCAAAATCTTTGTCCAAATCTTCAGCATACAAGTCCAGCACCACGCCGTCGGCCATGGTTGCGTGAGCTTTAACTGCACCAAATTTAATGCGAAACGCACGCGACCAACTTATTTAGCGGTGCGGTGACCACTTTTTTCACTTCTACACACACGCACACGGACACAAGCCGCTCGTACAGTCAAACAAGCAGCCACCGGCAAGCGGCAAACGTTAAGTTGAAAGTAGGGACCGTAGTTGACAAGTAATTCTTTATTTAATTGTTACGTATATGTGTTATATACATATGTTATATTTACATTATAAACAACACGGCGTTTTTCTACTTTTTTGCGAAAAAAAAATTTTCTGCAGCAGCTAAAATGGCGGAGATGTGCAGAGTGACCGTATATAGGAATACAAAAAACACCAAAGAACGCGATATACATATGTATATCAATAACTGCTATGAAAGTCGTTAAACTCCAGTGTCAATAGTTTAGATCAGCGGTGGGCACGAAATCTGAATTCGGGAGCAGCCGCTAGCTCCCGGAGCCCATGCGTGCCCACCGCTGGTTTAGATATATGAAAATCAAACGGTAAATAATAATTTATGTTCTAATACTGAAATTTTAAATTTTTTTAAGGATAATGTTGAATTCCTTTTTTGTTTTTTAATTTGATTTTATTATAGCAAAATTGCTCCCGCAATATATATTAAAACGATCAGTTTTTTTTTTATCTAATTCATTATTTAAATGGTATTATTAATTATATTAATTATTAAAAAATCAACAATAAGCTAAAAATATTTGTTTTAATTTAAACTGCGCGCCCAAGGACCAGTTTCGGACCCAAGCAAATTGTGGTGGTCAGGCGATCTATTTTACAATTTAATTTTGCAGCCCTATTGGGCAATTGGATAGAGTTGCCAGCACTTGGATAGAACACAATTTTTAAATATTATGTCTACATAATTTTGACTTGAAATATTTATTTTGTTCATTTAATTGTAAACTCGTCTATTGATAAATTGAATGCTTATCGTTAATGTACTAAGGACAGCACCAGCTGTTTGCTTTGCTTTCTGCGCATTATGCGACAGCCCTAACATTCTGTATACGAACGCCGCTTTGTTTGTTTCGCCGACAGCCGACAGTCGAGTTCTTTTTATAGCGTGCAAGTAAAACAAATACAAATTGTTTACCTTAACGTGAGATACAGATACACAAGAATCGCCTGCCTCGTTCCGTAACAGTGATTGTCGGCCGCACCTAAGTCATAATGGCCGGGACCATACTCGAGAATTTGAGTGGACGAAAGTTGTCCATATTGGTCAGTTGTCTGTTGCTTTGTCAAGTGGCCTGTTTTCTGCTAGGTGGTCTCTATGCACCTCTGCCCGCAGGCCATCAGACTGTGCTGGGGACCAAGTGCCGCGACATGCCTGGCCGTCAAAATGACACCAGCTTCTTTTTATATTCACGCGGAGCGGGTGCTTGTAATCCGGTGCCACTAGACGAGATCGAAGACGACTTACTGAAGATGGCCAATAAATTGGTGTATGTGTTTCAAATGCCACTTCCCCGAGATAATCGAGTGTTGGACTACAGTCGTTGGCAGCAGAATCTCATTGGAGTGTTGCAGGTGGACATCGCATATGTCTCATCATCAGAGCTACATGAGCCACCCAAGGATCTACAGCTGACGATTGACACACGGCTGGCCTATCGCAACAATCAGGATGCCGACCAAGACTGGAAGCTGTATGCTCACAGTGTGGAGCACCGATATTTGGACTGCCACCCAACGCATGTGCATACAAAGGAAACACTCTATACGTGTGATATAATACCACTGTTCGAGCTAGGTGCATTGCATCATAGCTTCTATCTGTTGAACTTACGCTTTCCCATGGACACGCCCAACAATATCAACCTGCAAGTTGGACACATGCACGATCTCACATTGACGGCCATTTATCAAAACGGTGGATTCACTCAGGTTTGGCTGCTGCTGAAGACTCTGCTCTTTCCCTTTGTGGTGGGCATCATGATCTGGTTCTGGCGACGCGTACACATCCTTCAACGCTCCCCCGCCTTGCTGGAGTATATGCTGCTCTATTTGGGTGGCGCGCTTAGCTTTTTGAATCTGCCACTGGAGTATTTGACACTGGGCGTGGAAATGCCATACATGCTGCTGCTGAGCGATGTGCGCCAGGGCATCTTCTATGCCATGCTGCTCTCCTTCTGGCTGGTTTTTGCCGGCGAGCATATGCTTATCCAGGATTCACCCAACAAATCCACCATACGGTCAAGATACTGGAAGCATCTATCCGCCGTCGTTGTTGGCTGCATTTCGCTTTTTGTCTTTGACATTTGTGAGCGTGGTGTCCAGCTGCGTAATCCCTTCTACTCCATATGGACAACTCCAGTGGGCGCCAAAGTGGCAATGAGTTTTATTGTGCTCGCTGGCGTCTCAGCTGCCGTATACTTTCTCTTCCTCTGCTTCATGGTGTGGAAGGTGTTCAAGGACATTGGCGATAAGCGCACCTCGTTGCCATCCATGTCCCAGGCGCGTCGTCTGCACTACGAGGGTAAGTTACCTTTAAAATCTTTCAGAAGTCTGAAAAATGTTCTACACGAATTTCGAAAAAGAATTAGGATACCAACATTTAGAAACGAAAATTAGGAAAATAAAACTAGGAAGCATGTAATTTGGAATAAAAAAAAATGCAAATCTAGGAAAAATGCTATTGGAAAATTTAATTTAGGAAACAAGAATGAGTAAGTCAAAAATTAAAAATATCAAAAATATCGACAAAATAAAAGCATTTTTACGTGCTATTTTTTATATTATATTATTGATTTAAATTTTTTAATAATCAGGCCTGATTTTCAAATTTCGATTTTCAAAAAGTTTAAACGAAACGAAAACGAAAGTTGTACTATTTGTTGTTTCCAATTCCGATTCACTTTTCGATAGAAGGCTAAATAAGACTAAAACTTCGTTGTTTGAATTTTGTTATTCAATTATGCAACTCTAGCAGTTTTCGATTGCGAGAGTCGGTATCAATACCAAAAAGTAAAGTGAAATTCAAAACAGCTCGGTTTTGGTTTTAAAAGTGTTTAAGCTTGAAGTCGTGATGAACATTATTATAATTTTCAGTTTATAATTTTAGGTATTCATTTTAAAGCTTTAAATGGCATTTACTTTTAAATCCGGTGAATATACAGCACACGTTTTGGAAACGACAATTATTGTCGATTTTCGGAATTCGGAACAGCAATCAACTCGTTTTGTGGCAAATCGACTCATTTTCTTACTCCTTTCAGTTTACTAATTTTTGTAATGTCAATGCCTTTCTTAGTTAAGTTAACGCTTCCTTTTTTCCGATTCTTACTTTTGTTTTTGGAGGTTCATTTTTTGTTTTGTAATTCTTTCAAAGTTTTTCGAAATTCGTATAAAGCACCATCTGAAACTACAAATATCTTTAATCTTTTCTTATTTATAGAACTGATTTCAAAGGGTAGGCGATTGTTTTATTTTCCTATATTGCCACATTCGGATCACATCTGATATTTGATCTGATATATAACGAGAGCAAGCACTCTAATTTAATACGAAATATGAGCTCAGAAGGGTCGGAGGCGACAATGGATGAGCCGCAGTACGCGGTCTTCTTCAGTGTCATGGGCATCACTTCGGCCATAGTCTTCACGGCGATGGGCGCTGCGTATGGAACGGCCAGGTCTGGTCTGGGTATAGCATCGATGGCTGTTAAGCATCCGGAGCTGATAATGAAGTCCATTATACCGGTCGTCATGGCTGGCATCATTGCCATCTATGGCCTTGTAGTCGCAGTGCTCCTGGCTGGTAGCATAAACGAGCATTCGAACAGTTTCAACGCCTTCCTTAATCTGGGCGCAGGAATTGCTGTAGGTCTGTCGGGCATGGCTTCCGGCTTTGCCATTGGCATTGTGGGTGATGCTGGAGTGAGGGCATCTGCCCTGCAACCAAAGCTATTTGTGGGTATCGTTTTAATACTGATCTTTGCCGAAGTCCTGGGTCTTTATGGCTTGATTGTGGCCATCTATCTGTTTACCAAATGATAGAGGAGTTTGATTAGATGTTGTGTGCATAAAATATAGCATGTTTTCGTTGAATCCTCAATAGTAGCGTACATTGTGTTTGTTTTTCTTTTTTAGGTCTCATCTATCGCTTCAAATTCCTGATGCTGGCCACTTTGCTGTGCGCTGGCTTAACCGTTGCCGGCTTCATCATGGGCCAAATGGCCGAGGGACATTGGCAATGGAATGAGAACATTGAAATTCAGCTGACCTCTGCTTTTCTTACTGGCGTCTATGGCATGTGGAACATCTACATCTTTGCTCTGCTCATCCTGTACGCGCCCAGTCACAAGCAATGGCCAACAATGCATCAAAGGGATGAGACGACGCAGTCAAATGAGAATATTGTGGCCTCCGCCGCCAGTGAAGAGATCGAATTCAGTAATCTTCCATCCGACTCCAATCCCAGCGAAATATCATCACTCACCTCCTTCGCTCGGAAGGTGGCCTTTGATTAAACGACGCTCAGATTGATAATGATTTATGTTGTGTGCCAAACTAATTCTAAGATTAGGTCTTGGCGGCCAGGAAACGAAACAAAACGAACGCTCTTCACTTCAACTCAAAGCTCAAAGTGTTTACGCGTACTTTTCATTAGTATTACAATTAACTGAAACATTTCTTGCCTAGTTTTTGCATAAACATACACATATACATATACTTATACCTAGCATTTAGATAATAGATTATATTTTATGTCTTTTTATAAGCATTCATAAATGTATTTTTTTATGTATTTCTCATATGTCCATGTTTTTAACTGATATTTGTAGTTAATGTGTGTACTTATTCGCCTCGGCAGTATTATATATATGGAAATCTTTTAACCTAGCCAGTAAGAATCGATTAACGAACAATTTTCGGGTGCACATTTGAATACAATAAGATACAATTACATATATGATACAACCAATCTTGACTTTTATAACTGACAACGTAGAGCAATTTATCACTCCAGTAGCAATGCAATGAATAAACAAAAGCAATATTCAAATGATAAACTTATTGTTTTCTTTTTTTAATTGGGGAATGTGTTTACCAAATGATTCGCTGTGGAGTGCGATAGTTTTGCCAGTAGAACTCTTTGGTAAAGTATACGTAGAATGTGACCACGTTCAGCAGTAGGTGCACGCCCAGTTCCATCCACTCGGCGAGCCCTTTACGCGTAGGTCGTGTATTCAGTCGGAAGAGCACATACGGCACCAGGAAATAACGCAGCTCCAGCAAACGTTGGAAGCATAGCACCAGCACCAGAGCCAGTGGAAACATTAACTTAAAACTATCGGGCATATGGCGCAGTCCACAGCAGAGGAGTGCCAGTGCGATCACATACAGTGGAGTCATGGCGTAGCGGAACCACCAGAAGCGACCGTACAGGCGACTCCACACATAGAAGGTGTAATGACGATTGTCAGCCAGCAGATATGGATGCACCACTGTATTGAAATGCACCACTGCGGCTATCAGGAGAGTGGCCAGCAGTGTGAGCAGCCGATGACGTCGTAGCAGTATCAAAACCGGACGCAACTGACGCATCGTGTTGGAGATGCCAAAGCCAGCAGCGAATATGACAAAATAAAAGATTTGCGGCAAGTGTAGAGTTGCCTCGTGGGCGCTCTTGTCGCCCACTACAATGGATCCGTTGATGCAGATGAATCCAATAAATGGCAGTATAATCGACGCATAGAAACAGCATTTGGCCAAAATGCTTAAAATGCAATTGCAAAGCAGCTGCGGACTACCGAAAAGTTGTAACCATAACTGTAAATGAAAGCATTTGATAAATATGGTATTTAATTAGTGAATTAATGTGCCCACCTCGCTGCCAAAGAGTCGTATTTGCTTGCTGTTCCCAGTGCGCGTCTTGGCGCACTGGTGGACGAGCGTGTCCAGAATGGTAATGCCACAGCACATGCATACCCAAACGATGTTCGTCTGCCGCATGAGCACACTGGCTGCACCGAAGACTGCAGCCGGCAGATGGGCCTCCTGTTGCCAGCAATTGTAGAACAACAACACCATGGTCAATGACAACGTGTCCGTATAGTACAGATGACTGAAGAAATACAACGGTGGCAGCACCGAAAGCGTTATTGCCTCGTGTGCCGCATAAGCATTGCCTCCAGTGCCAGCCAGTGTTCGACGTCGTATCTTGTACAACAGCAGAATGTTGATGCCAGCTCCGATTAAGCTTAGAAGCCGTAGGCCCGTGACCGTGCAACCGTTCAACGGCTGCAGCACCAGTGCAATGAGATACAAGCCCGGAAAGGTGGTGATTTTCGAGTCCCACTGAAAGTATTACAATTGACATTTTACTAACGGTTGCCTGGTTACCGGCTGCTGACGCATACCACATCGAATTGCTTGCGACAAAATGCCAGTCCCTGTGGAATGTGAAACTCCTCATCGATAATGTAGTGCGAGGTGCTGTTGACCCGCAGAAACAACGGTAGCGAGTACAGCACAAAGCCAACGGGCAGCACCAGTTTCCAGGATCCAATCATGCTCACACTTCCATTTATCCCTATTAAAACTATTTTTTATATTTTCTATTTTTTTCTATTTTGTTTGTTTATTTTTGGATACCGACACCGGCACCTGTTATCGAAATTTATCGCCTTAAATCATATCGATTTTTGGTATTTTAAATGATTGTGCCGAAAAATTGGCCGTGTTCACCAGAACAAATCGACAACAGAAAATCTATGAAATTTGCATGATTATTCTGGTGAAATGCAGTGATTAGCAATCCTCATTTCAAATTTTGTGATTATGATGACTGAAAATTCATCACCAAAATAGTACGCTGAAATTTTCTGATTGTGATGCTTTGTTATCGAACAAACAAAATACATGATTACTGATTGATTAATTCTGGTGAACGCGGCCATTAGGTTGGTTCTCTGGTCACACCTGTTGTGAAAAGGCCGGGAACGAAACAAACAAGCAAAAACTATGGCTAATAAAGCAATGTTTACAAATGAAATGACTGATTACATTATTGAAAGCGTCCATTCTGCAGAGTATGTGTGGAACCATGCGAATCCAATGTATAAATTAAAAAGCATGAAAAGTGATTTCTGGCTGAATTTAACAAAGGAAATAAACAATAGATTTCATCCATCTGTGCAGCTCACACAAGGTTAATGCAATGAAATTAACTAATATATTGGATTGTTCATTAATCATAGTATTATCATTTAATTTCATCAGGAGATGTGTCCAGGAAATGGAACAACCTCAAATCCTACTACACATTCGAGTGCCAAAGAGTTATGAAAGCCAAGCAATGCGAATTCGTTCCTGAAATGACAGAAGTTGACTGGAAGAATAAGTCTAAGATGGACTTCCTAGCCAAACTTATAACTCCCACAACCTGTAAACGAATCAAAAGTGTATGTATTAAGTTGTTTTTGTTGTTCTGTAAGCAACAAGATACGACCAAATTTGCATTATTATGGCGTTATTGTTGCACAACATTGTTTTCTACATTGTCATCATCATTAATTTCCTCGCGCTCAATCTTATCATTAGTGCGAGCGAGACAGACATATGCTAATGAAACATTAGTGGAACGCTAATTGAAAGTCGATATTCGATAGCTATACAAGAAAAATACTAGCATCAAAAAGAAATCCCAAACAAATCGATGGGTTAAATACTGTCGTCTAACGTATATATTTAAAATACTTGATAATTAAAAATAATAAATATTTTTCTCATTTTTACAGGACAGTTATACCAAATCAAAGCCTGCGGATGATGAGTACTTCAGTCATAGTAATTTCGAATCACAAGAGTCCTGGTCAGGTGATACTGGGACCCAGTCCTCATTCCAAGTACCAGAACTTTCCATTGACGCAGAAGAAGAGAAATTCAGCGATATATTAAAGGTAAATAAGCTGTAAAGGGCTTTTGAATTGATTAATATCAGTTGAAATTGCAGAAAGCAGAGAGCACTCCCAAAACTGATAATCAGCATTCTAGAAGTTTAACTAATGCACAACTCACTTCGACTCAGCTGCCGATCTCGACTTCTGATGAAGACGAACAAACGTCGAGTATTAACGCATACGTAAGTTTAATTAAGCTTTAATATGTTTTAATATTACATTTAAAATAATTCTTCAGAAGAGGCCTCGAGAAAATACAGATCGACTGGCATCTATGGTTGCAAATCTAATTGAACATCAAAATACTTTATTTGCACGGCCAACACCGACATTATTGGAGCATCCAGAAATGTACGCATTTTGGGATAGTATTATTAAGGAGATACCCGCTGAGGCATTGCCGGAAATCAAATTTGAAGTCACGGCAGTGCTGCATACAATTTATAAAAAATATAAGAAATAATTTAAGTAAAATATGAGTAACAATTTAGCAAAAAAAAATATAGCCGCATTTTAAAAAATATCAGTTTTGATAAAATAAATGAAATTTATTCCATATATTTTAAGTACTAAATATATTGCAGTATATACTAAAAAATGATGAGGCCCTTTGTATTTATTGTATATACTTAAATAAAATGATATTAAAAAATCCCAAAATAGCTCACTGAACAGCTGTTATTTGTTTACATTTGCATGAATCGAAATTTCGGCATCAAAAAGTTTTAATTAAATTTGACTTTGGTTTAATTCAATTCATGCAATGACTATAAACATTTTAGATTTAAATGATGATTGCATTGCTTCTATATTGCAATGCCTGCCGATTGACAATCACTTGAACTTTGCCAAGGTTTGCTTGCGGTTCCGTTACATTTGGCAGGACTACAGAATGTTGGTGTACAAACGCCTGGAACTTGGAGATACAACAGCTGAAGGCTTTAAGCAGGAATTGCTCTTACTGTGCCAAATAGTGCCTTACGTGAAGCATTTAATTGTGAATCTAAACAGACACTTTGACTGGAGCGAAACATTCATGACAAAAGTGCTAAATGCGCTTAAAAGAATGACAAATCTGGAGCACGTTATATTGTGGATAAAAGACAAAGAGCCTTATGGTACTCTTGATCCATTTCTTCGGTCACTTCAACATTTGCCAAATATGAAAGGCCTTGCAACCTATCAAGACAGTAAGTTTCAGTTGGCGTATGTTCTTACATATCGATTGAATAATTTAAATTATTTTCTTGCAGAAGAAGTTGTTGATATTCTGTATCAGTTTAGTGACTGCGACGAGTTTCGCACTGAATCCGAAATGAGCAGAAGCCCACTGATAGAATCAATCGAATCCCATACAAAGATACGCGTATTGGTTTTTAACAATGCTTCTATTCACGAAACCCTATCTGATCTTGTCCAGCACTCAACTTGCATTAAGGATCTGAGTTTTCGAATGACACAAGGGCCTGAGGAGTACACACCCCTTGCTGAACTTCGAAATTTACAAAAGCTACAAATCTTTGGTAACTGGCAACATCATGCTGATGATAATCCGGATTTAATGCCTCTGGTTGCCGCTATTTCCTCCAAGCTATCACATCAGCTACACAGTTTGACCATCAATGCACCAGGTCTAGGATATGCGGAAACCTTAGAGATAATTCACATTAAAGGATTACAGCGACTCGACTGTTATTTCAGCGATTGCCAATGTCTGGAATTGTTGGTTCACCTTACGGAGCTCACACATCTGCTCATTCAGCTGCCCAGCTCCAAAAACATTGACAGTCTCTTCTTGAGTTTGGTTGAAAATTGTCGCAACCTTAAGGTTTTGACAATAGACTCACCAAGCATTAGTCGAAACGTTCTTCCAGAGGCATTCAAAGTACTACAAAAGGGGATAGACTCCAGAAAGTATCCATCTGGAGTCATGCACGGAGAGAAGGCAATAACACAAGATCAAGTAAATTTGACAAATTACAAAATGTATATACTTTATTTTTTCAAAATATATTTATTAGCAGGAGACTAGGAAGTATCTAACGATGCACTGGTGACATTTAATTTTATTCTATAAATAAACCATTGTTTTATCAAGTAGAAATTAATTTCAATCTTTTAATTCGTCTCTTTATTCAGCATAATAATTGAATTTACATATTTCGATCTTTAACATACGATAAGAATTTATAATTTTAACAAACAATACAACTTAATGACTACCAAGAATCCTTGCCCCAACGGCAATTGGAACTGGTCAAGCAAGACTAGAAGTCTTTATGTAATCAATCCTCCGAATCCAGTTCCAGCTAGTCAGCAGGCATAAAATAGCAGAATTACTAGCTTTAGCTTAAAGCTCTAAAATAAGTAATATTATACGTAGATATAAGGTATATAAAATGTATGTATTGTAATTATAGGTAATTTCTAGGGTTTATTTTGGGAAACGTGTCCGCTTTGTCGATGGATCATAATAGAAAGTCCACCTTACGCTGTCGTTGCTACTTGTTGACACTCCGATAGATCATGGGAGCTGAGCGATCGTTGGTCTTTGTGTGTCGCAACTTGATTGTGGCAAATTGTGAGGCGCTGCAAAATAATGACGAATATTCCAAGTTGAAGTTGGAGATATGTTTTACCTGGATTCTACTGAAAAGAGCGCTTACATTCTTTGTACAACGTGAAGGTTTCAAATTAGATAACAACAGGATACTACGACTTTTTACATACGCTTTTGGAATTTGGAATGCGTGTAGTCCTACGTGGGGGATTTGTTTATCAATAGCCTATGGAATAATTGCGATAAATACCGCGCCTGCTGCAAATACAAAACATATACGTAATATTCCCAGTTCTTTGTTGTAAAATTGTGTGTATTTGTGTGCAAGATCTTATATCTAAAGCAAAAAAATAGAATAGAAGAATAGATATGTATTTATGTTTATATGGTATGTTTTGTGCTTATCCTAAGAACTGTGCGTTAGGCAAGGCACCAAAAACTGAAGCATTTCGTCATGCGATATGTAAGAAAAGGTCCCCATTTTCCTATAGTACGATAAACTTTTGAAAAGCAAAAGATTTTTTGTTTTGAAAACGTCTTTATACAAATTTGGCACACTTTAATATGATAAAACTAAAGAATTTCGACTTTTAAAGATTTTGAAATTCGTTTTGAATGGAAAAGAATAGAATTAGCTGTATGAAAATTCAGAGAAATTTACTTAGTTTCGCGAAAAACTAAAGAATTTTCCAGACATAATTAATTTTTTTTATTTCTAAGACCTCTATTAGTTTACTCTACACTACTCTCTTCACTCCTTTTCACTCCTTTTTACTCCCTTATTACTACCTTTTTCTCTGCACTCTCCAGTCGCCGCCAGGCTCGGCGCATTTTCTTCTCTGGTAAGAAAACGGCGAAACAACAATACTCACAACTCACAACCCACTCTCCCTGTCCCTTTTGCAATACCTTTCTGTCTCACTTCAGCTTGGCGCCTGAGGACTTTTGAGCCGTCATGCCATGCTGTTCCTGATCCCAGAAGTCATACCAGGGACCGTAGCTCTTGTTGCCAACATGGGCTTTTAAATTGCGCTCCAATGTGGCGCTGCTGTGGTTATTGTTGTGGCTGTTGTTGTTGTTGCTGCTGGATGAGGATTTGAGAAGGCGCGTACGTGGCAGGATTGTGGCTGTGGGTGCACCTGTGGAGTTCACGGTGGAATTGCGAGTCAATGTGCTGTCCTGCTCCTTGGCATTGGATTTCTTCAACGTATTTGTTGCAGTTGTCGATGTGGATGAGCGAAATGTGTGAAATTCCATTTGTTGCTGTTGCTGCTGGTGATGCTGACGCCTCAGTTTGTCGTCCTTGCGCACCAGATGGTCATTGATAACGATGCAGTCATAGGGATCCGAGCTGGTTGACTTCAGCTCCGACTCGGACTCATCCTCGCTGGTATAATACTGCTTGAGTATATCCTTGCGCTTCAGAGTCTTCATCACCAGGCCATGATTGCCGCCGACTCCATTGCCTGGATTGCCATTGCCATCATGCTGCATGTCGTCAAAGAAGTTGTTGACATCGCTCAGCTTGAGGGTGCCATGATCATCGCTCTCTCCCTCATCCGTGGAATTGGGAAACTGTTGCTGTTGTTGTTTTTGTTGTTGTTGGTGCTGCTGATGTTGCTGATGTCCCGGCTTGGATCGGCTGAGTGTCTGTGACTTGTGCTGCGGCGTGGAGGATGCCATCGATGCCGATCCCGAGCCCTGTTTGTCCAGCTTGCGATGTCCATGTCCATAATCCGTCTGCTGTTGCCCGCGACGCATTGTACTCAATCTTTCGCTCTCTGAAGGCTCCTCAATGTCAATCTCAATGGTCTTCATGATCTTCATGCGCGACTTGGGCGTGTAACCGCTGCTCCTCTGCGGCTGTTGTTGTTGTTGTTGCTGCTGTTGCTGCTGCTGCTGCTGTTGTTGCTGCTGCTGTGGCGGTGCTGCCGGACTGATGCCATAGATGTTCTCATCGTCATCCCCGTAGATCTCTGTGCTCGTGATGCTTTCCTTGCGTCCACGTCCTGGTTTCTCCTGCGATGAGCTGGAATTATTCGATTTGGTCAGCGTGCCATTCCCATTCCCATTGCCCATTGCCTCGTCGGAGCGTGGCTCGTCACGCATCTCCTCGAAATTGGGTGCTGCTACCAGATCCCGATGCTGCCACAGTGACATGCCAGCCAATATATCCTCGCCGCTGCGTCCGCCACCAAACTTCCAGAAGGACTTCGTACGCTTCAGTCCCGCACTCGAGGCCTGCAATATCTCATCATCGGAGGCTATCAAATCGTATCGCATTTTGCCTCCAATGCCGCCGCTCTGCCGGCTCAGCCGATGCAGACTCTTGTCATCGATCTGGCTGTCCACGCTGTTCCGGAAATTGCGACTCAGCGTCCAGGATGCCACATCCCGTGGCACCGTATGAGTATTCGTATCCGCGCGTCGTCTTTACGTTCATTTTCGTTTTTTGATTGGGTGGGGTTTTTTTTTGTTTTTTGGGTGGATTGTGTTTTTGCGGTGAACGGTGGTTAGCACAAGGGATGCAACGATGATGGTGGGGCAACAAAGTATATATATGCACATATATATAGATATATATGTTATGATGATATACATGAAATCAAAAGAACAGTAAAAATAGCAAACAAACATAAATCAAACAATTCATCACTTTTAGCAATCATATCAAAGCATTACGATGGGATTACGATGGGTGCGGATTAGTGACAATAGCAGCGATTGGAAGGAAGGTGGTGCCAGGTGGTGAAATTGCATTAAATAATTACATTTAACTGCTATTGCTGTTGCTGTGCTACTTAGTTATTTCATTAATTAATAAATTTTTAATCCAACAATATTTAATTCAATATTTTAAATAGCGCAGTTCATTTATTCTTTTAAGGTGGTTTAAAAGCAATCAGATCAGATTAGGCACATTAAATAAAATTAATAAATGTACTGGATTAATTTCAACTCAATTCAATTCAATTAACTTATTCATTAATTCCATTGTGTTAACTTTTGTTGCACTACAAAGTGAAAATTGAATGAAACATTCATTACTTCATCCTTGTATGATATTGTAAATTTTATATAGAACATTAAATTTGTTAATGAGCAAGTCAACCTAATGCATTAAATAATTCATTACTTAACTTTTTATTTAAATTCAAATTAACTGTTTGAGAAAAGAACATTTATTGAAATAATTTTTTTAATGCTCTTTAATCTTTAATTTAACGTTAATTGATTGTCTAAGTTTTCATTAGGATTTGGATACTGAAGAAATGAAAATTTAAATGGAAATTAAGGTCCTTAATTTAGTAAATTTTATAATTAACATTAAATTTTTTAATTTGCAAGTCAGTTAAATGCAATAGTTAATTCATTACTTAACTTTTCTATTTAAATTTCAAATAGCTGTCAATGTTTGATTAAATAATATTTATTTAAATAATTTTTAAATTAACTTTAATTTTTAATTTATCGATCATTGGCTGTGTAAGTTTTCATTAGAATTTTTGGGCTGCTTTTAAGTGCTCACAGAAATTAAAACTGAAATGGAAATTAAGGTCCTTAATTTGATATTTTAACTAAATAAATTTGATTAGAAGCCTTTTATAAATTTCTATGACTTTCAACTTTAGGTACAGCAACAGCAACATAGCATTTAAATATTAACAATTTTCTTACCGTATGGGCACACGTTGTGTGACTTGCTCCTCGTCGGAGTAATCCACCTCTGGCTGTGGTGGTGGCTCATTGGCGAATCCGCTGTCGTTGCTGCTGTGCAGCGATGTCTTAGCCGCCGCCGCGGACTTGGAGGACGATTGAGTTGTCATGGAGCTCTGCGGGATGAAGCAGTTGGGGCACTTAGTTGAGTAAATGCTTGGCTGGGATTAGATTGTCTCACCTGGGCTCCATTCAGCAGCTTCTGCTTGCGCCTCTCGACGGCAGCTGGCACTCCATTTGTGGCACAGAAGCTCTGCGAGCTGTTCAGCATACGGGCACTCTGACTCTGACTCTGACCATTGGGCACGGGAGCGGGCAGCGTTGGAGGCGGACCTGGACGGGGATTGGCCGCCGAGCCGGAGCGATATTTCTTCTGTTGCTTGATGGTGTCGCCAAACATGCGAGTGGGCGAGGATTCCTCGGCACTGTGGTTACGACGTCTTCGATAAGTCGCATCGCTTTCCATGAGCTCCAGTTGAGCCTCGTATTGTTGTTGCTGTTGTTGTTGGTCGTGATAGCTGCGCAGTGCGCCACCGGCAGCGCCGCCGTTGCGTTCGTAGCTCATGTGCATGTTCTCGTAACGTCGACCGCTAGATGGCGCCAGCTCTAGGCTTTCGGCATTCGTGTAGGCAACCGGAAACCAGCCAAAGTGTTGCGTCCGCAAATTCTCACCAAACTGCCAGCCCTTGGCCTTGGCGCCCACCAGCGCAATGCGATCCCCTTCCTCGAAGGACAATTGATTCTCCCCCGAGGGCATGTAAGCATAGAGCGCCTTCACCAACGGCCGCTGATCCCCACGCTCCAGCTCGCCATGTGATAGCTGTTCCTCAATGATCTTGTGTTTATTGCCTGACAAAATGGAATTTATTAGTTATTAGATATAGAGGTTCCTCTAAGCAGTTCGAGGATTCTCACCTGTTAGCGGTGCAGTGCCAACCAAAGCCAAATTGAAATCGGACTTGGCCCGTGGCAGCGAATTCTGTGCGTAGTGCGTCGAACCAGCTCCAAGATTCTCACGCTCATGGAGCGTGCGCATATCTCCATAGGGTGCATCGATGCTGCGCGATTTCTTCAACTGGGCGCCATGTCCCTGCAGCTCATCATCATCAGCGTCTTTGATACGCTCCTGGTTAGATAAGAACGGCAGAGAGGGAGAAACAGAAAGAGATAAATTACACTAGTTTACAAAATCAAAAAAAAATTTTGACTTTCATGTCTGAGTGCACTTTTCTTATGGATTTTGGCCCACAAAACACAAAAACCACACTTAAAAATTTTTTTATGGTAGCGTTTTCGAAATATTCATGTTTTTCCAAGTTTTCAAAGTTGTAAAAAATTGTGACTCCTTACGATAGTATCGTATTTAATATTGGCTTCGCCAACCACGGTGCTTGTTCGTGCTGGCCATTTCTTCTGTTTATAATGAAGATCATCAGCGCGGCTGTTCCAAAGGCAAAGAAAGAGTCACAATTTTTTTTTTAAGCCAAACAGTATGCCATGAAAAGCTTTGCAATCATTAACAGTATGCAATAAAAAAACATTAAAATTATTAAGCAATTCTATCACTATATAGCGTATTACTCCGCGATTTATCCATAGATTCTCAAAAGCAATAGCCTATTTTCTTTGTAACAGTGTCGGCTATACGTTAAACTCTTAAAAATAATTTTACCTTGGCGATATCTATTTTTTCTAGGGCAATTTGTGAGCTGTGGAGACCCAAAATTCACAAAAAAACCGGATTTTGAAACTTTTAAAAGTCGCTAGCTTCTGAACTACTAAGCCGATCTCAAAGCTATATAAAAGAGAGTTATAAAGAGATTAGTTGCCTTTAATTTGAGTACTCTTTTGACCACATCGGTTAGTTGGATCTCGTGGTATACTCTAAAATGTGAGAGCAACTTTGAAAACTTGGAAAAACATGAATATTTCGAAAACGCTACCATAAAAAAATTTTTAAGTCGTGATTTTCGTGTTTAGTGTAAGAAAATTGCACTCAGACATGAAAGTCAAAATGGCTGTAAACTAGTGTTATTAGACTATAAGCAAAAACATAATATACCATATTAAAAATACTTTGTATGTATTTAATAGCCTTTCCTCACTAATGTACATTTTATAAAAATATCGGTGCTATCGATAAGTATGCAACTGCCTGTCCTCATAGCATAGCATTTGCATTTAGCATTTACAAAATATTTGTGACAGCTTACATCAAAAACAAAATACGAAAAAAAATGAACGCTGTTGAGCTAATTTCGCTATTAGAATTAGATCAAAATCTTTATAATTCAATGGGAAGAATATGTAAGTTGGTCGCATCCGTTTCGAGTCTAAGAAGAAATCGAAGGAAACGATTGCGTAGAACCTGGACCTACGTAAGTCCTTAATTTTTCTTTAATGGCTTCCAAATATTAAAAGAAAACCAAACTTAATATGTTTAGAAACGATTTGGTATCTTTTGGGAGAAGGAGGTGCCTCAAAACTCCGCGGAATTCTTCAAAGAGAATTTTCGTTGCGAGAGAAGTGTTTTTAATATTCTAATGTCTCGACTCCCGCGCCTGGCAAGGAAGGACACCCCATTTCGGCTGGCCATTCCACTGGAAAAAAGAATTGCCGTTGCGTTGCTTACGTTGGGCTCATCATCCGAATACCGATCCATTGGCATCAGCTTCGGCATTTCGAAGACAATGGTCGGATCAATTTTAAATGAATTCTGCCGAGAGGTTGTGCGAGAGTTATCAAATGAATTTTTGCCATCAAACTTTATGACTCAAGACAAAGTTTCTGAGAGTGTAGCGGGCTTTGAAAAGCTGGGATTCCCACAGTGTTTTGGTGCAATGGGTGAGCCAAGTCTTTTTCATAATATAATTCAGTAAATTATGTGGTCCTACGTTTCTTTCAGATGGCTGCCACATCGAGGTGAAGCCACCTACAAAAAATAAAGTTGATTACCACAATTATAAAAAATGGTATTCAATTGTGCTTTTTGCTTTAGTTGACTATCGGTATGTAATGAGCAAATATATAATTTATGAACCCTCTTAAGCTTTCCATAGGTATAGATTCATCTACATAAATGTCGGTGCTCCTGGGCGAGTTCACGACAGTCAACTGTACGAAAAATCGAAGCTGAAACAATTAGTTGAGGCATCTTCGCTATTCGAGGAGAACTCAAAGATTATAAGTGGAGTAAGTGTTCCCGTTGTGATCTTGGGAGATTCGGCATTCAAATTTACTCGAAATGTTATGAAGCCCTATCCATTTTCTGTGGACGCATCACCGGAGCGGCGTGTTTTTAACTACAACTTGTCAAAGATTAGACGTGTTGTTGAAAATGCATTTGGGCATTTAAAGGCGAGGTTTCGTCGCATTGGCAAAGGTCTAGAAGGTTCGCCTGAAAACAACAAATTCATCATTATAGCGTGTTGTATTTTGCATAATATGTTCAATGAACATAATTGTTCATTCGGGAGTAATTTGCAGACAGAAATATTTGTTCAACGAGAACAACCAGACGAATCAAATGAGCTCGGAAACACAAATAATGATGCTGAAAATATTCGAAGCGCAATCAGCAATTATTTCTCTTAGAAATGTACTATAATAAAAATCATAAAAATAAAAACTGTTAAACATTTTTATTATATTATAAGTGATGGTCTTTATTTATTTTTTTCACGCATTATTTCAAGAACCTCTCTATGGAAGCTCTTCATTTCTTGGGTCATCTTTGCCATTTCGTCAGCCATTTTAACGATCGCGTCCGTCCTTAAGTCGTCATTTATCTTTTCTGAATTTCGACGTTGGCGCTTAGATGATGCAAAGGAAGATGAAGAAGCTGAAGTTGAATTCTGCGAATCTAATGAATAGCATGTCTCCTCTTGAAATAATGTTGAAAAATCTGATAATTAAAAATATTTAAAAAATAATTCATTAAATAATTAATTATTCATACCATAACTTTCCACGACTTCGTCCTCGAAATTAACAACACGGGATGTTGATAATATTCGATCGATTTGGGTATAAAGCTCCCAGACGGATGGAGCGCCGCCACTTGGTCCGATTTTGTCCCTTTCCGCTCTGTAATTGCAATATTGTATTTGTTTATAGATGATAGAAATCATCATACCTGTATTTCCGTGTCAAGTTGTCTATTTTTGACTTTACGTCTTTGCTCGTAACTCCCGTTATTTTTAGCTTTGCGGCCATTTCGCGGTAAATGTGCGAATTTTTGCGGATTCCGCGAAGTCCATCTACATTTTCTTCCCACAACTCCAGCAGATGGTTGGTGGCTTCCGTCGACCACACTCGTCCTTTCTTGCCTTCTTTTGCTGCAATTAATTGTATTAATACATAGTTACTTAAATTGAAAAAATAAAATAATATAAATTTCTTACCGTTTGCCATTGTACACTTCAATTATTGTTGTGGTTTGACATTTAGGGATTACACTTGGTCGATTTTTAAAGAAAATACCAAAATAAATACTAAAAATCGAAAATTTCGATCAAAATGCAGTTACATTTCTCAGAAATGTACTATTCTCCCACCACTAGATCCCATATGAAATGTATAGGGTGAAATGTTACATTTGCTCCGAAAATGCTAAAATGCTGAAATGTAGTTTCAGTGAGGAAAGGCTATAAAACAGTAACTGAGACCGTAACCGAATAAAAAAATTTTCATTTGACCGAAACCTTAAAACCGAAACTCTGTAAGCCGAAATAACCGTTTAGTAACCGTTTCATTTATAAGGATTAATTTCGATTTTTCAACTATCAAAAAAAAAAATTTTTTTTTATTTTGATTTTTGATTTTAATTTTCTTATGTTTAGCTATAATCGAAATTTTATAGCACTAAATAAGCTCGAAAAAAATAAATTTGTTTAATGAAATATTAAAATTGTTAAAATGTAACTAAACTACATAAAACTGAAGAATATGTTATGTGAATGAAATGTTTGAATGACACATTTAGAAAGTAATGCATTTTTAATTATTATTATTCGGAGCTCCCGAAATTTGATCTTTTTTTTTATGGCTCCCAAAAAAAGTGTTCGCTCACAAACTCTTTTAGAAGTGCTCGGACTGGGATCTAATATTTTGTTCTCGAACAAAAGAGCAAAAATAAAAAGCACAGCAAGTTTTTCGTATTTTTTTTTTATCTTGTGCTTAGCTAAACGAATCTCATAAAAGTTGGCTCTTTCTATTTAAATTTATACGTGCGTGTGTGTAAAGCAGCTGAGCTTCACTCACATTTTGAAATTCGTATCGCTAAGTTCTTTCAAAAACTATAAATATGAACAACAGCGACAATAACAAAAAAGCAGGGATTAAAACCGAAACGAATATCGGTTTCAGTTACGGTTTCGGTTATGTTCGGATTTAGGTTTTCGGTTATAGGTTACGCAAAATCTTTGAATAAAGGTTTCGTAACGGTGAACCGGTTTTCGTATGTTTCGGTTTTGAAATACCGGTACAGTTTCGGTTCACAAAAAAAAAATTTCTTTGTAAAAATATAATTATATTAACAAAATAATAATAATTAAAAAGGCATAACTTTCTTGATGTTTCATTTACATATTTATTTCACATATAAATCAAAATTAAAAATAAAAAATAAAATCAAAAATAGGATACAAAACTAATAACAAATTATCAGAGATTGCAAACAAGACCTATGAGTCGGAAAAAGAAAAGTTCAAAATTTTTTGTTTTAAATTATTTTTAGTTTGTTTTTTAAATTTGTATAACAAAAATTAATAATTAACATGCTTTTAAAATTGTATTTTAAAGTTATACTAAATCTTATTTGCAATTTTTAAAATATCAATTAAAAATAAAACTTTCTTTAAATTTTTATTATAAAAATTGTAAAAAAAATTTATTTTAAGATATATGAAAAACCGAAATTAACCCTTATAAATGAAACGGTTACTAAACGGTTATTTCGGTTTACAGAGTTTCGGTTTAAAGGTTTCGGTCAGATGAAAATTTTTTTTTTCGGTTACGGTTTCGGTTACGGTTTCAAATTTCAATCGGTTTTCACCGGTTAAAGGTTACGGTTTCGGTTAGGGTTTTAATCCCTGCAAAAAAGTTCATGTTTTTCTTACGTTCAACAGTGCAAATAATAAATCTGTTTGTAATGTGTGTGGCCTACAACTGGCAGGAAAGCACGTAACAAATTTAAGGCGTCATTTGGCTTTAAAGCATTCAGAAGTCTTGGAGGATTTTAACAATAATGATCTGAGCATACAACCAAAACAATTATATTTTTTTTGGAAACATTTTTTTTTGTGAGCCGAAACCATACCGGTATTTAAAAACCTGTTCACCGTTACGAAACCTTTATTAAAAGATTTTGCGTAACCGATAACCGAAAACCTAAATGCGAACATAACCGAAACCGAAACTGCAACCGATATTCGATTCGGTTTTAATTCCTGATTAACACATTATCTGATCATAATGCAATTTTAGGAACATGCTTGGGAATATAAGGGGTTGATATCAGAGTAAGGCTTCAGAAATTTAAAAAAAAAAATAATTTCCGCGTTGTCCAATTTATTATTTTTCTTGAATTTCAGTTAAGAGAGTTGTTAAGACTCTTTTTGGGAAGACATAACTCACCAGGCGACGTGTGTTGCTGTTGCTGCTGCTGTAACCGCTCTCGTATGCGGCCGGCGGTATAATCTCACGAGAAGCGGCAATTTCTTGCCAATTTTCGAAATTATTATCAATTACTGTTTTGCCGGTGGTATGGTAGGCCATCCAGTGCTTGGCTATCGAGCATTGGCGCTCCAGCACGAAACCATAACGACGTCGCTCCTGTGTCATGGCCTGAGAATCAGGGAATACCGGAAATTTCATAATCTCTTATTCTCATACTCAAATCGCATTTTTATTCTGAGAAAAACGAAAGACTTAGGAAACGAACTTACATTCTTATAGCTTTGATCACAAAATACATCAAGCTTCTTTTTCTGATCTTCCAATAGTTGTAAGCTCTGCAAAATGATATTATTAGTATTTGTTTTAAACACAACTCTTTTTCAGTTTTCTTAATTTGAGACTCACTCTGAGCTCCTTTTCGGTATTCTCGGGCGTGGCCTTTTTCTTGCGCTGCTTCTTCATTGTGGAGACGGCTTTCTGGTAGCTCTCCATGCGCACTTTATGCTGCTGCAGAAATTTCTTTTGCTCATGCTGCACCACTTTGGTGTCCTTCTCCAAGTTTGTCTCCAATGGCACCAACAGATCCACATAGAAGGCTTTCAGCTATAAATAAAATATAATTAATAATTTATTATTTATTATTATTTGAAAAATAATAGAAATACAAAGGCAAAGAATTTACATATAATTATATTTTTAAGTTCTTAAAATTCTTGAAGTGCTCACTAAAAATTATAATTATAATTAGTAGGTTTACTTACAATATTCATCTGTTGCTCCTGAATCTCCTTGTTTACATTTACAACGCTCATTAAAGCCGAACCTGTAAATATGTAGAATTCAAAATTTAAGCCCATTCTCTTTCACTCGTTCGCTATCTCTTGGGTCTTACCAATATCGCCCGTTCCGCTTTGTTGCGCGTTTATTGCAATCTTGGCCAATGCTTCATTGAATAGACGAGAGGCAGTTGCGGCACCTGTTGCATGAAATGGCACGAAATGCATTACAAATTAATTTACTGTATGCTCAGTATGCTATGCATTATATCTATAGTTTATACTACATTATGATATGATGCTTACCATGCAACGCCTTCAGGTAACTTTTGCCCGCTGCAATTAGTTGTCTCGCACCTGGATTGAATCTATCGAGTATATTCTGCAATTGCATAGAATAATTACATTGTTATTATAAATATTTATAAATAGACTTGTATGATAATTATCAATAATATATGAGCTAACAGCGACAGATCATTTAACTCAATAATATTAATATTTTTTGCTTTTCTCAATTTCATTATAACTCTGTCTGTCGTAATGCCTTTTTCACGATTTGCTTCAGGTTGTAAAAGTATGTTGTATAAGTCAAAGCAAAAGCTTAAGCATGTTGTGGTCAACAAAAGCCTAGACATCGACATCATTAGTTCCGCGTAAGACGGCCATTAGAGATCTACAGAGAGTTGATTTACAGCAGATCGTAATGCTAACTGCACCTGCACATTTCCTCGGGGCCTTAAATGGTGAATGGAATACTTAAGCTATACATTCGTATGCATTCGACACGGCACCTTAGCGAGCCCCATCTAGTTATCTTATAAAGAAAGCAAATTCTATTTACGAAAGTCTTTGCTTATCCATGTTGATAAACAGATTAAAGTCAGATTATAAAATTATTTAAAAAAAAGGTAGAGGTAAGAAATAAAACTTGAGGTCAAGATATTTTTATATTATTGTAATGGGGAAAACTGCACTGCGACCCTTTGGATCTATTGTGCCCCCTTCTGAGGTCAAGATATAGATTAATAAAGTTATAAAATTTGATTTTAACTATTTTAGAGCCCAGAAATTTGAAGAAAAAATTTTGATTCATACTAAACAAAAACATATTTATAATTTGATAAGAATCTCAATATTAAAAACATTATTATTAATATTAAAAAAATTATTATAAGAAAATAAATTAATATTGAATTAAATAAAAGTTATAATGCTGACATCACTCTAATAGTTTTTATTAATTAATTATTTATTATTAACAGCTTCTTGCCGCAGATCCACTTCCTAAGTGAATAATCTGACGATGAATCATAAAATCAAAAAGATTGAAAAATGTTAAATAAGATAAAAATGCAATTAATAAGCAGTTAAATGTTAATGAATTGACTTTAAGTATTTAACAAGTCGTAGTACTTTGTTATTCATTAGATTCACAACTGCATTTGAATACAATGAATAGTACAGAGGGCGTAGTATTCATATAAAAATTACGTACTCGCAAATTGTGAATAGGAGATGGAGATGGAGATGGAAATGGAAATGACATCAACCTAGGCTAAATGCTCTTAAACATGTTACCAAAAACAACAACTCTATAGGCTTTATGTGACCCACACTTGAATCCTGGGCGTGGCTGTGGTTCATAAAGAGACAATGCCATAGTACTCGAAAGTTGTAAATGACTCACAGAGCACTTGATTGTCTTGTATCATTCCTAGGCCACTCGGACAATGGGGAGTTACGAGTTTTTGGACCTGCGCGAGCATAATTAATTACAATGCGCTTGATTATTGAACAAATACGAGAATTTCTGCCTTTAAATCATTTCCGCCTGACACAAAGCGCAGCACTCATGACTGTGAATACAATCGACTTGGGTACTCACTTGTAGCCAGGCCCAAAGTAAACAACAATTAGCAACAAACTGTCAAAAATTTAGCAGCAATAATAAACAACATTTTATGTATTTTGTACAGAAAACAGTTCCAGTTTTTGTACTTCATAACTCCAAGTACAATGGATTATTCTTGCGATGACAAATATTTTTAGGAGACAAACTTTAAGAGGTTTTAGTATCATCCTACTCTTGCACTGGGTTATATAACTATATCAGGAGGTTAATAGAAGCTCGTTAAATATTTGGCAACTTGTTTGTGTTTCTCTTTACTTTATTTTGCTGAACAATTTTTATTGGCTGCAAAGTCGGCATCGGAGCGTGGGAATGAATGCACTCACAACTCACTCGAAAATAAAAAAAAACTTCGTCAAGGTCAGCAGTTAGACGGGTTAGACGACGATGCCCCATCGAGTTATTCGTTGAGTGTTTGCTTTAATGATTTATTTCAAGAGGTGTCTTATCGCCAGGCTGGGCCCCAGATATACGACTTAGACTTTGTTGTATCTATTAAAATGTTTAATTTACATTCAACTTTGATTGTTTAATTAGTTTGAATGTTTGAGTGTGAGTGCGAGTGCATGACAAGTGCACTCAAAGTTTTCTAGCCCTGACTTGGGTTGATATATAAGCTATATTTTTTAATGTATCCATGAGATACATTTGTGCGACTTCAATTTACCGCATGAAATTCATTGGGCTATCAATGCTACGAGCATTTTTAAGTTATTTGTGGCTTATGGTTATTAGCTGGGATTTGTTGGCTCGTTGGGAGGACTAACCTTGTTTTTATGCTCACGTCAAACTAAATTACAACCTTGCAATAAGATAATTCTAATTACAACTAGAACAATTATAATACTTTTAATTTAAGTGGCTCGACTTTACTTGCTTAAAACTTTAAGAAATAACATCTAACAGTTTTTTATCTTTTCAATAATTATTTTTAAATTGCATATAAAATTCTTTAACTAAATTAATAATGTTATTTTCTAAATACATTTAAATTTGTAAATAATTTCTTTTTAATGACTAAATAATATTTTTATTTTTTTTTATTATGGCAAATAAAAAAGCAAACATATTTGCCATAATAAAAAAAAAAAAAGATTATTTAGTCAATAAAAATAAATTATTTAGAAATTTAAATGTATAAATAATAAATAATCATCCTTGAAATCCACCCTTTTTCCTTCTAGAAATCTCTGACCTTAGTAATATTAACAAGTTACTACCACTAATTTCTAGTACTAATACTTTTTGATCTGATTGGGGTTTGATCTGATTGGTCCCAATCCTCGCCACAAACGTTGGATCATTTATGAATTTTTTGAATACCCACAGATTTTTAGGTTAACTTTGCGTATTTCGTTACTTAATTTTGTTTTTATTTTATAAGTTCATTTGGTCAATTGTACTTAGTTGACATTAAATTTTTAAATAATTAAAGAGTTAATTACCTAGTAAGACTTCTGCATTTTATAATTTAACTTTTTATTTAATAACCTTAATTTCAGCTTTTAAATATGCTTTGATAACTGATAAGCCAAAGTCATTAAATTTAATAAATACAGTTAGTAAACGGTTAATTAGTTAATCTAATTTGTATCACATTTTCTAAACATGCACTACTTTTACACTCACACACCAGTTTTTCCATTGCCTGACGCAACAATTTATCGCACCCGCAAATCTCTTTTGTCCGGTCAATACGACAAAGAAAACGTTTAAGCCAAAATAAATTGAGGCTGTCCCCATGTGGCAGTCGCCTCTAATCGCCGCTTAACATAAATCGCCAAGTGAGCTCAGCATATGTAATTTTTTTAATTAAAAACTAAAACGAAAACTACTCGTAAAAAAAAAGGTCGCAATGCGGGGCAACAATTTTGTTAACTGTTTTCCCTCCGCGCTTGCAGCGTGTAGCAAGTGGCGTCAGGTGTCTATGGTGTTTGTGTGTGTGTGTGTGTGGGCCTGGCCATAATTCAACAACGCCAACGACGATGCCACACCCAGCCCGAGGCATGCGAGAATGCAATCTAACAACAACAGCAACCACAATTATGCCAATTAGAAAATGAAACTTGCAAAAAAATAAGAAAAAGAAAACAAACAAACACGCAACAAGTACAACAACAATAACACTAACAACATTAACAATAACAACATCAACAATTGACAAAACTTAAGCAAAGGCGTCAAGGCGCAACCATGTCCCTCCTCTTCCTCCTCCTCCCCCCTTCACCTCTGCGCAGTGTGTGTGAAAAATGTTGGAAAATTGCGTGACTTCCCATTTGAAAAGTACGAGTATGTGTAAGTTGTAGGGTTTCCTCCATTAGAGCCCCCCATCCGCACCCGCACCACGCTCGTACGTTGACCCAGTTCCATTATGCCCATGCCCATATGACATGATTCTCTCTGGCCCTCTCCCATTCCGTCTGCCCCTCTCTCACTCTGCTATTCTCTCTAGTGCTCTCTAATGCAGCAGCCTTAGAAATGCCATCGCCTTCGACTGACTCACAATCCGTCACAGTCACAGTTTCTATCTCTGTCTCTGTCTCTGTTCCATTCCCTGCTCCCGCCTTGAACCTACTCTTTGGCACTCTGGGCATTAGCAAGAGCGTTGTCTCCACCATCAAGCGGCTGCAATTCTCATTTATTTCAATTGCTTTTCTCGTTGTGCTTTTGTCGTCTCGTCCCACTTACAGACCAGGCTCTTGAGTGGCTTCCTTTGCCGAGTGCCCACCTTGCGGACAATCACAGACAAAGTGGCCATCTGGGCATCATGTGAATAGTCGCTTGGCTTCAATTGCCAGCGGAATGTGCTTTTAAATACCAAAGAGTGACCATATTCGGCTGAGCCTTAAGTATTCCTGGTATTTAGTCAAGTATCTCAGCTGAGAGTTAAAGGCAAAACTAAGAAAACTCTTAAAAAAATTCAAAACAAATTCGAATACAACATTCAAAAATAGTCGTATTCAATCGTTATATTACTTAAAGCTACTTCTTCAGAAAAGTAAAAAAAAAAATATAATGCTTCGCAATTTGACAATATAAAAACCATTTGAAAACTTTTTATTTTCAATTGTAGTAGAGTTCAAGGAAATCGCTTTAAGGGGGTATTGCTGCTTTTTTTTCGATTTTTTTTTTTAATATTGCTTGGATATTTGAGAATATCGTCCTAAAAGGGTTTCTTGAAATTCGAGATACTTTAGGAGACATGGCCTTTTTTGTCCAGCAATCTTAATTTTAATGCAAGTGGAGTCAAAATTTTAAATGTGTTTTTCTCGAAACCACCTTTTTCGAGCTGGCGGCACTGATTGCGCCCGTAGTTCTAAGCCGATTTTGATAAAGTAAAGTGCAGTCGACGCAGAATTGTCACCATTATAGCCCCTACCTCAATCATAATTATAAAAATTTGTTCACTATTTTTTTTTTACACTAAACTACAAAAAAAAATGCCAAAATCGACTTTTTATTTTTCAATGGCTACCATTTTGTAAAAAAATCGTGAAATTATGATTGAGGTAGGGGCCCGAATTACATCTGTACTGACTCTAACGCTGTTTACTTTTTCCATTTCAAATGATACGAAGTGGAGTTATTCGTCCCGCCAGCAGCATACCTATTTTTCGACGTCCAACTTTGAAGTTCGACAACTTTTTGAACAGCCCTCGTGCAAAGAAAAAAAAAAAGTATTTATTTTATTCAATATGGGCATTTCCAAACTCGCGCACGGGACATTCGTACACATTCAAAGTAAAAAAACGGTAAAAAGGAAACGGTTTTTTTTTCTGATGAAGGGCTTAACATATAGCATTTGATTAGCTCTTTCATTGGTGCAAAGATTGATTTTGGGTAATTTTTCATTTTTAAGATAATAGCAAAATTCAAGTGATTCGCACGGGACACGAAACGGAAGTGACTTGTGAGGTCAACCAATTCAAACGCCAATTTCAGCGAATCCAGAGGCAATATCTTAATGCAACTAATTTTAAGTTCTTGTGCATTGATGCCTCTTAAAAATGGTTATGATTTTTTTCAAAGATGACTTGCACTTTTTTTTTAATTCAATTTGACGTAAATTCGCACGGGACATTTGTTACCATCACTATTTTTATGTTCTTTCTGTCTCCCTATTTTTAAATTATATATCCAAACAGCCCGAAAATCTTATTTAAATTAAACTTTCAATATATTTCTTTGAATTAAAATGGTTCATGTTACAATTTTACTGTCCTACTTAGTTTAATCGTTAAAATACAAACGGTTCATTTTGGAAGTCAATTTTTAAGAAAATTGACATAAATATGGAAAAAGTGTATTTATTCCAATGTAGAATCTATATGTTCATCCTATTGAATTTCTTCTAGTGTATATTGCTAAAATAAATAAATTAAATACATTTCTGGAAGAAAATTTCAAAAGATGTGAATTTTTGATCAATTTTACGTTTTTGGCCGCGGTGGACCTTTCTGTGGAAATGCCCATATGTTCTTAATACAATAAAAAACTGAATTTAAATAACTATTTTTTTAAAAAAGGTCCAAAAACAGCCTTCCAAGCAGCAATACCCCCTTAAAGAAATTTATACGAAATATTTGATTTCAGTTGCTGGCTGAAAAATGATAATTTTATTGCAATTCCTTCTTTTTCTGGTCTATTCTAAGAACTTTCTAAGGAGCAAGAAGGCAAAGTTCAATACTACATTCAAAAATACTATTTGACACACTAACGTTGATTGAACAATCTAATATATTATTATATTATAATAGTTGAATTTAAGTAGTTTAAGTTGTTAATAAAATTGCTAATGCTTCGCACTTTGACAATCTAAGAACCTGTCACAATATAACATTTAACCGTTTTTGGCAATTCTTCTAAAGTGAATACCATGTGTTTACAGTTAAAGCGCCAAAAATACTTTTAGAAAGGCACAAATCCAAAAAAAGAAGAAGTCAAAAAACCAGCAGAAAACTAGAATCCACAAATCATTCAATTAATTTAAACTATGATAGATATACTACAAGTATGTTTATCATAATAGATCTACAAACCAGTTGAAAACTGACAGCTAGAGACGGGAACTGACATAAGATCGAGTTGAATATATAAATCACTGGGAATTAAATATAATCATAAAGAAAATACGTAAATAAGGAAGTGATTTGATTAATGCACTGCAATTCATATACATTATCATCGTCATCATCATCATCACCAGCAACAACATCGAGATGGATATGTTGTCGACTCCCAAACACGTTCGTTTCCTGAGTCTTTTCACGAATTTGTCACAGTAATTAAATAATTTTTGTTGCTGCTTTTGGTGTCACCTTAAAAAAAAAGAGAAGTAAAACAAATGCAAAATGCAAATGTTGTTCGAGCCAAGAAAATGCAACCATGTGCAACATGAAAAGCTGTGGAAGCAGCCTCAAAAAACAAAAAACAAAAACACATACAAAAATTTCCGCAATTTTTAAAGCTGAAAAACCGCTAGACACAAAAAACTAAATAAAAAAAAAAAACAACAGCTGCTGGCTGCAAGTTGTGAAAACTAAAAGTTGCATAATGAAATAGATGCGCGAAATGTGCAACGCCCGAGCTGCAGCCCCACCGCCCTGCCCCCACACACCCCCTCTTGCAACCCCAATAAGCTGCTTGCCGTGGCAGATGCCACAGTCAAGAGACTTGCCAAACTCTCAAGACTTTTTCGTTGTTTTCGCTGCTGCTGGTGTTGTTGCAACCGCCAAGCCACAATATGTGGCAGCAATGCAATTGAACTTGTTGGTGCGGTTTCGTATATTATATGACCGTTAAAACATAAACAAAAACAATCTATAGCAGCAAAGGCCCAAAACAATAAACAAACTTCATATTTTAAAACCTCCGCGCGTCGTGGCCAAATTTGGATTTCTCAGCCACCGAATTCACTTTTCAAAAAGTCAACGATATATCAAAAAGACGGGAAATACTAACCACTTCAATATACATAAGCACATTTATTAAAACTGTAAAGATTTAACATATATTTATGGACATCGCGTGAGCTGATCAAACAGAGAAAATCATAAATAACTTTGCAATGCTAAAGATTAAATACCCTAAGAACAACAACTTTACAACTGATAATAGATATGATATAATGCAAAAATTATTAATGATAAATTAATTTAAATTAGAAAAAACGTTTAATATTTGTAATAATAAAACAGTTGTATTTTTAAAGAAAATGTCGTTTTTCATGACATATCCATTCCGAAATTAATATATTTTCCATATACTTCTTAAAAACTGAATTTTACCCTGTGTCAAAAACTTATAAGTTCCCAAAAAGACTTTCTTATTTATGTTTGTGCTAAAATATGAAAGCCCATCGTTATACTTATTGTAATAAATTGCTTTTGCAATTTTAAGTTCATTTTGTACGCTGCGAGTGCTCAGAAAATATGAAATTAGTGGAATAACAGTTAATAGAAATGGCCTTCACGCGATTCGCTGTCATGTTTCGAGTGGCTTTCGGGCCAAGTTAGACAAACTCGTGTGAGTAGGTTACATAACAAATACGAAACTAGCGGCAATATTGTGTAATCCCCAAACTAAATTACTTATTTAGTTATTTATCTGAGATTAAATTTAGATTAAGATAACTGTAATTGTTTGGATTTTAACCTTGACCGAACTTTGGGATTGTTATAAGCATTCTATAAACAACTTTTATTAATTGAATAGCATGATTGTCAATTCACAGCTTTTAAATATTTAAAGAGCAAATGATTAATTGGTGACTTGATCCGAAGAAAGTTTGAATTGTTTCTCATTCTAGCAACAACAGTTGAGACTTTAACCAATCGACAGATTATAAAAAGATCCCAAAAGGTGTTTTCAGTTTTTTTCTTGAAATGGAAAATAGTTTGTTAAAAGCTGTAAATGTAATTTTTCCTTCTTTACAATTTTGTGCATGAAAGCACTTTTAAATATTTTCAAGAAAATTAACTGTTCATATTTCTGTCAGAATCAGGAAATTATTGTGGGTAAAAAGCAAAATGAAAATGTAAAATTAATTTATTTACATCTTTTTCTAGCTTAAACTAATTGTTTATTTTTTGTACCATCCTCAACTCATAGCACACTTACAGAAGGGCCATAAAAAGCTCATTTGCATTTCTTTATTACCTTTAAAGCTACTTAAAACTAGCACACAAATCTCAAAAAGAGGCAGACAGACGGAGCTAAAAAAAAAATAGAGAGTTAGGCAAAAAAAACTTACCCTATAAACGCCATCAACAAGTTTTGTAATTTCTTCGGCCTCCATTGTTGAACCTTTGTATGGTCGCCTGATCGGATCGCAGATGGAAGACGCCGGCCTTACCGATGAATGGGTAGAACGGGGAGAAGTATCCACAAGTAGCTGTCCACAGCTACTGAAAGAGACCGCACCGAATACAATTGAAGTCCACAAGTAGATTCACTTTCAGCTGCAGCGCCCAGAGGCCGAATGGAACTCGAATTGGGACTGCACTCGATTTTCACTTTCTAAAGTGGCACAAACACAAATACACTTACATACATGCACACACTCACACACACACACACTAACATAAAAGACGTTGAACCGGGCCAAAATGTAAACTTGTAACTTTGACTTTCGGCGCAGAATCTTGGAAATCTTGTTTCGAGCCACTATGGATAATGTCGTGACTTTCTTTTCGGCGTCCACACGAATCTCCAGCCACGTAACCCAACCAAATTAAATGCCAACAACACGGTAAACAAGCCAACTGTTTGTCGGCTTTTTGGCTTCTCGATGGCAGTTTTTTTTCCTTCTCTGATTTCTTCTACCGAATTACACGAACTTTAGATTCCAATACGTGAGCGGCAACTGATTGAGTTATTATCGCAGGCACTGTAACAAGAAAAGATAGAAAATAATGTTAGAAAGATGCGCAGAGCTGTCTTGAATATTTAGATATTTATTTACTCTAAGATTAAATAAAGGTGAATTACATTTAAGTATCCCCTACAAGAATATAAAATTCTTCACAAATAATTATTCTATGATATTGTATATGTCTGTTTTATTTGTTCTAATTTCATAATCATAAAAAAAATCTTGCGGCATAATTCATTTTTACTTAGTGTAATTCCAGATAGGAGATTTAATTATTTCTGCTAAAAGTAACTTTTCCTGTGGCCTATATTCTCAGTTTTTTGAAACTGTCTTTTATATGTAAGCAGAATCTGATGAAAGGTACAGAAACCAGTTATAAATGTAAGGTTTTCTATAATTTCAGTTTTATCAAGCTGAACGAAAACTTAACAATATATTATCTTTAAATTTTAACCGAAACTAAACAACTGAATAATAATAATACCAAATCGGCGCATAGACAATACTAAAAAATACCAGAACTAACCATGGTAACCCATCGAAACTTTCTTACATTTCAGAACAAAGACTTTGTTTGATCAATATTCGTATGAATCGTATCGCAAGCAATTTTCCATTTAAAATCTGAAAAATGAGTAAATTGGATGATTTATTGGCCAAGAAGAAGACTGTGGTGCCTGTCTTGGATCTCAGTCGCAGTAATATTCAGTCAACGGAGGAGTTCAAGCGTGTAATGGAAAAGGTACCAGACTATAAGATGCGACCGATTAAAGTGCGTGCTGAGGAGATCAAGATACGGGAGAAGGATTATTCCTTTAAGATGCCCAAGAAGGAGATGCGTAAGCTGCTGAAGAGCAATGGAGAGAGAGAGACTCTCTATACGTATGCGGATCCAGTGCCCGGAGAGATGAAAGATGTGGTGCTAATGGAACTGTGTGCAGTGCCCATCGATTGGAAGATGTTGACCACATTGCGACCCAAGTCCAAACAGGAGGAGGAATACTTCAGTCGAATGGTCGAGATGGGAAAACTTGAACTAAAGACCGAGGCCAAGGATCGACGCGAATTTGCTCTCAACAATTGCATCAAGAAAATCAAGAACAAATCCGGAATTGTCGAAACGCGTCTCATAACCTGCGAAGCTTGTGGCGAGGAAATGTGTTGGGGTAACTATGGTTATTGTGTATATACCGCTATATATCCTTTAAATATACTTAAATAAGTGAATATATTAATAATTGATAAATTTATCGATTTAACTATACACATATTTTTTGCAGGAAAATCGTGTGGCGACTTTAACTACGATTTATATATTCGCGTTGAAACCAAAGTCATCAAGCCGAAACCTCTGGCAGTATCATCCAATAAAACCAAGCTAAATGGACGCAAAAAATCAACCATAGGTGGCGCTAAAATAAAAGTCAAGAAATCAGCAAATCCCAAATAGTTTCAAAGTCAACTTTCATCTCCCAATTTTCTTCAATTAAGCTATTTTTACGGGCAAATTTATCCGATAAATCGAAGCATAGATGGTGCCTAACTTAAGGTCAGAAAATATACAATTAAACCAATTTTTAATAGCTCTTAAGTTAAATTTAGCATACAAGTTTCTTAGATAAAGCCTTACATTATATGGCTTCAACCATTTGTCATAATAGATTTTGTTATATAAATGTTAATTGTGTTTGTTCGTCGTGACTTGAAAATTACAACTTTGCTAAAAAAAAAAGTGCAAGAAAGACTCGCCTGTCATTTAAGTGCCGTAAAGTTGTTTAACTCAAACTATATATCATTATATTGTTGACTTTGTATCAGATATGGGTTTTACTTGAGTTTAGTAAATTGAAATCCAAAATGTTGTTCAAAATTTTCAATATAAATAAAGTAAATATTATGTTTTTATTTTGAATTTAATTGACATGAAAAACAACAAAAAACATAATACACAAATTCCGGTAATGCAAATGCAAAGCAGTAGAAATTTTTCAGATATTTTCTATGGCTATAAAAAGTCGAAAGACACAACTTTTGCCGGCTTGAAACCAAAAGAAAAATAACACGTTGTAAGACATTTGTTTTTGAATACACTTTCGCATTGATTAAAATTGCCTAATCGAAATATTTTAAAAAGCAAAATGTATTTAATTTAAGTATTCACTCTACTTCGAACAGATAATTCTAAGGACAGCTAAAGAATATGGGCATTTCCAGAAAAAGGTCCACCTCGCCCAAAAACGTAAAATTGATTAAAAACTCACATCTTGTGAAATTTTCTTCGAAAAATGTATTCAAGTTATTTATTTTAACAATATACGCTAGAAGAAATTCAATAGGATAAACATATAGATTCTATATAGGAATAAATTCACTTTTTCAATATTTTTGGGCTTTTTCTTAAAAATTGATTTCCAAAATGGATCGTTTTTATTCTATCGATTACTCTTAGTGAGATAGTAAGATTGTAACTTAAACCAATTTAATACATTGAAATATATTGAAAATTTAATTTAAACAAGTTTTACAAGTCGTTGTCGATATATCGAATAAAATTTGATGGATATATTCTTGAAGCAAACTAGGTGGAAATCTTGTCACGTTCGCGATATCGCGTTACAAATTACTAATAAAACTTGTAAAATAATCAAAATGGTAGTTATATGTCAAAATTATTTCTAAAATGAAAAACTACATCATTTTATTATTGTTTCGGAGTATTTGCTTCCAAATTACTCGCCACATTTCGCAGACTTTCGCATTTTTCAAGATGAAGTCAAACATGACTTCCATTTTTCGTCGCGTTCGCGATGCATTGTTTTCTAAAAATAATTAGAAAACGACAATTCTTCAAATTTTGTCTTTTGTATTAAAAATAGTGTTGATAAAATGCATTAAACACGTGAGAAAACATTTTTGAAAATGTCAACTTTAGCCATTTTTTTTTTCTTTTAAAGGCGTACAAATGTTGCGTTCTCGATCCTGGAAATACCCATATAGTAATCAGATAAAAATCAAATTTATCAAACAAATGCTACGCTTTAAGTTTTAATTTAAATATATTTTAAAAAAATTGGGTTTCATTAATAAATACAATTAATTATACAATTTATCGTTTTGATCGTAATAAAATATTACTACAATATATAATTCATGCTGTAACTTATATTAAATAAGTTTAATCAATATATTAAAAAATATATATACAAAATAAATATAGAAAACAGACTTTTAATGTGGCAGTTCCAATGGCATGTACATATATCATATATAGTAACAAATCTGTATCTGTAAAGTTCCCTTTAGCCAACTACAAGATTCAAAAGTTAGATAATTTTGTAGGGTATATAAAAGACCAAAAAGCTGAGTTCAAAATGAAATGGTTTAAATATTTAAATTGCCACTAAACAACGGAGGCAAATAGCCATTAAGGTGAAATAAACAAGCCAAGTCCAGTCAAGTTGTGGCCGCCACATCGTTGACTGCGTTGGCGACCACATTCCCAGCGGCAGGCACCTTACCTTGCCTTATGTTACCCTAAGTTACACTTACACTTACAGTCCACATGGGACGCCAGCTTGACGCTTGTGCAACGATTTGTGCATAGTCTCCTTCTGTCTCTCTCTTTCGTTCTCTCTATGGTCTTATAGCCATCTCTGTCTGGCAAAAAGAATTTAATAGTCGTGCCACAGCGGCTGCACAGCTTTCGATTACTAATGAGTTCGAGTTGAGCTGAGTTCAGTTTTGGTTTGGTTTCAGTTTCGGTCAGCCGATAGCTCTGATTTATGTAGTTTATTTATGGAAATATCTATTCGCGCTGAAATTGAAAATTTACTTTGAATATCAAATTTATAGCACCAGACCGCACCGCAACACTCTACACCACATGGGGCCTGTAGTTGAGCCCTTCGACAGCGGAATTTCAATTTGATCTCAGCTCGTTGCAAATCTTTTCTGTGTTGCGGTTCTTGTAATGAACCTTATCAAAATGGAAGATATTGGTAAAGAACATAATAGATAGACAGAAGTTCAAACAGATATTTCGATCAAGGGAAATATTTATCTCATGAGGAAGATACCTGCTCTACATAAGTTTACAGGGTATCAAAATGCACTAAGCTTTCATCAAATCAACACGAAAACACTAGGCCTAAGCCACTTTCAGATCTTTTGGACGTGTCAACGATTACGTAGGCACATGTCTAACTTACAACTCCACAGACGAAAAGAAAATAAAATGAAAATCAAAAAAATTCACAGACAACAATAGGAAATGATAATAATAAAAGCACGAAGAAACGGAATTCATTTTCGGATATCTTATGAAATCGTCGCCGCATGCAGAGTTGTCGTTGAGTATTTCAATATTTAAAGATGCAAGATAAACAATCTGGAGATAAGCATAAGTGAGAGTGACGAAAATGATTCGATATACCTCGGAAATAGGAAAGAAAGTTGCCTGTTGTTTGTGTTTGTGTTTGTTATGTTTGTCATTGCTTTAAGTTCAGCTGCCACGCCCCGCTGCGCCCCAGTTAGAATTTCCAATGTTGACTTGCTAAACAAAAGACTTAGGCAACAAACTGGCGAGGCATACTGCATTCCACAAAGCAAAGCACAAGGTTGCACCTCGCACACTCTGCGGTCAACGCTGTCAGCTGATACGCTGAGAAGCTGTCGCGCTTCACGTAGCGAGCGATTCGAGAATTCCAAGTGCTCGTATCTTGCAGATGCACAGATACTCGTACTTGCACTTGCCGCCGTTTTGTTGCAATTTATGAAACCCGCAGCTGTAGCGCTACTTGCCGCTCTCCGCGAGTTGCTCCAGCGTTTAATTACGAGCCGGGCTATGCAAAAACAATCTTTAACTATTAAGAACAAGGCTAACTTGACGCAAACTGGCCAACTCAATAGATAAACATAGATGGAGAGCTTGCCGCAAGCAACTGGCCATGATAACAGTGTCTGGGCTCCAAGTAATGACAAATAATACATGAATACATTTAATTTAATTTAATTTAATAATTTAATTTAAGTTAATAAAAACATTATTGTACAGCAAACGAAACAAGCAATAATTAAAAATCATTCATATGGGAAAGACTAAATAATTTCTTTATTCAATATGACTAAATTTTTGATCAAAGATAAGCTATTGATGGGTCACTTCCCTTTGCAGAATCCACAACTTTCGCCAAAATAAAAAAGAAATCAACAACAACAATTTTCCGAGTATCAAATAGACAGACAACTTGAAGCGGCTGTCCAACAACAACAACAACAACAGTTTAAAAAGGGGCAGATGATGCACTTAAAGAGCTGAAGCTGTTATTATCAAATGCTCATCATTAACATTTCGCTATAACACCGAACCGACTGAACAGATCTCGCCGTGACGATCGAAATTGCAGCACATGTGAACACGTGTGACGACTCGCTGGGGAGCCGTGCTGTGAAAATGAAATTAAACTAAAGACTCAACACTGAAGACTAAAGATTGTAGCCAGACAATGCATAGACATGAACAGCTAAGCGGGGATGAAATGGGGGAGGAACAAAATTGCCGTCAGCTACATTTGCAAATGAGTCTTAGACATAACAGCAACTGCAGCAACAACAAAAATAAAATAAACAATAACAATAACATTGTACAGCAATGCAAATTGAGAGCCAAAGAGTCTGCGGCCCCTATTGAGCCATTGCCCTCCTCTTCACACTCCTCACACTCCTCTCCTTTTCTCACCATCCCTCCCCATGTGCCCGTACTGCGTTCAGGCAAATTATTGACAGTGAAAGTAAAAGTTAAAATCATTTTCTTTTGGGCTGTCGAACCGAACTCATAACCAGAGGGGGCAAAAAACCAGACAGACTCAAAACTCTACGCTGCAAATGAAATTTACATCTTTGCTTATTTTTTTTATTTATATCTCGTTCATTTTTGAGTTTTTGCTCTGTAGCCAACTATTCCAAGGCGGTGTTAACTCAACCAATTGATTTCAATTGGCATATTTTAAATATTTTTGTGCCCCCGAAGCATAAACAACAATCAACAAGCGGCGAGAAATATTCAGGTATGGTACAGGTATGTAAAAAATTTGAAATGTCTTCTATATGCTCTAGATGCTTCATAATGATCGTAGATATGGCAAAAATGCTTAAGGTATTTGAACAATTTAATATGATTTCTATATATTTAATTCAAAATTTACCAAAGTTATTGTAATCGCTATTACGAAGGTTTTCTGAGAATTTTACCAATTTAGTTATAAATTTTGTTATGCAAATTTTTATAAAATAATATTAGAAACTGAGAACATTTGAAAGCCTATACATTTTGAAATTTAAAATTTGTAACAGCGTATCTACTAGTCGAGTTCATTTGTTGTTGTAGCCTGCAGGCGTCGTTCTATTAACCCACTAGTTGTAGTTGGTGCTGCTGCAGTTGTTGCCTCGCAATTGGCCACACCTAAGTAGTACCGCCTATCCATGGGCAACTTGGACCCGGACTCGATCGTGACTTCATTTGGCAGCGTTGCGCACGTAGCTGCCGCATTGTTGTTGTTTTTTAAGGAGGAGAGCGAAGCCGTCATAAATTAGGTGTAGATGGCATCTCAAAGTGCCGTCCCGACTTCTACTGTCTCTGCTTCTTCTCACTATGCAATTTAATGGCGACACAATGCCGCCTCAAACAACAACATTCAGTGGGTGTGACGCTTCCTCCTCCTGCTCTGCCTCCGCCCGCTTCTATGCAACTGTGTTGGGTCCTAAGGCTAAATCAGCATTGCTTAAATTAGCTTCTACATATAAATTGTTTATGACAACGTTACAATTCTCATGGTTAAGCATAATATATTATACCGAAACAATTAACAACATGCGAGAACTGTTAAGAATTTAGATTAACAATTTATTTTTACATTTTTTTAACCTTTTCAAATGGGCTCAACAGCAGCTGGCAGCTGACTTTGCACATGTACAACGCACACAGACAGTGAGCTTTAAAAGCTCCAAGCACAACGATTGGAAAATATGCATAAGTAGTACTACAAACACATATACACATGCATTAAAGAAACTTACTACTGAAATACTAATGCTTATTCTTACAATCAAATCAAAATGTTGTATTTGGAGGCTGTTAGAAGGCGGAAACTTAACATATCCGTTCACTTGAACAACTCTCCTAACGAGCGGTACTCAAATCAAACAAAACGGTAGCCAAACTTCAGCTCCAAAGTGGACAAATGTTCTGTCAGAAAACCTTATAAATTGCAAGACAATTGGAAATTAAAATAATAAGAATATATATCACAAATCCAAGCCCAGAACAATTCAAATAAGACAAGAATTATTGAATGACTGCGTCAGTAGCAAGGAATGCGACCTTGAGCTGTCGTCGTCGTCGTCGTCGACGTCGGCGTCGGCGTCTGTTGAGATGTCGTGACTGGCGCGAATCCAAACTCCAGCTTCAGCCACATATCGAGTCGGTTTTGCCGGTGCTGGGGCGAATAACAAGTACAAACAAGCGGCAAATGCTTTTAACGTACTGACAATAAATACTAAATCAAAGAGGCAGAGAGAAAGAAATCAGAAATCGAGGGATCAGAAAATAGCTCAAGTCTCTCAATACAATAAAACACGTTTGATGAAGATGAAGATTGAATATCTGTCAGATACGTGTACTCGCACAACAGCAATAGCAGCAGCAATGTGGCAACTAACCGCAACAACAACTACAACTACAACAACGACAACGTTCACTTTTATTTTCAGCATTGCAACCGCAAGAAGAAGCAGAAGAAAAAGGCAATAACAAAAAAGAAACAAAGCAAATGGCACAACAAGCCAAATAACAAAGATCAAACGTTGAAGTTGTTGCTGCAGCTCTAAGGAGAACAAAACAGCAGCCGTAACTGCAACAACAACAAATACAATAACAATATATGTATATATTACAAATCTGTTGCACAAATTGAAGTGTATAGGTTAGTATGTTCTATACCCTGTAAGGTTATTTGACATCGTATATACTCCCAATGCAATCCGACCACTTTTATTTTTAGACTAAATTATTGTTTTAGAAGGCAAACAAATAGGTATTTTTAATAAAATATGTAAAATGTTTATTAGAATTTAATTTAAAATATTCGGATTTAAGATAAATCTTTTGCAGGTTTTTAATTTCCACAAATAACAATTGTCAATGTTTCAACAAATTAATTTTTAAATTGTCTGTCTGACACTGACACCCACTTCCAGGTGCAATGCCAAACAACTTATCAAGGCAGTTATACAAAATGTTTTGACTTTATAAAATGCGAATACTTAAAAGAATTTTGTTACGTTATTTTGAATTAAGCATCTAATTGGTTATTAAAATACGTGAATTTGTTTTATTAATTGCGCATTGAAGACGCGCAATGAATACTTAACTTGGTTTGATGAGTAATTATTTAAAAATGATCATTAAGTCAAATAAAATCTGAATTCAAAAGTATTGTTAACTAAACGGGTGCTGAATTTAAAAATGAAAACAAATGTAACTTGGTTTTTATCGTTTACATCAACTATTGAAATATTTTGTTTACTGTGTGGAATTTTTCAGTCGATGCTTAGCTAATATTTCGTCTTTAATGTGATAATGTTATTATTAATTGCCAATCCATAATTTATTTATTTATTCTTTTATACTTGCTCAGTTTGCAGTTAGCTACCAAAGATAACAAATTTAAAAAGTCAATGAACTAAAGAAACAGGTTGACGCTGAATTTATGCATACGGAGACCCAATTACATATAGTTAAATAACATTAAGAACTATTGGCAAAACTAGACTAAGACTATTATTTACAGCTTGATTTGAACAAATCATTGGCTTGTGTAATTCTTGCAACGATAACTATGAAAAATTGAGCACAGCTCGAACTAAAAACAAGTTTTAAACATTTGTTCAACCCAATGAAATTCTGAACATTTCTGACTCAAAAGCCAGTTTTAGAATCGCCCGTTTAGCATTTGTAATACGCGAATTCCCCGTAGAGAGTTCATATGTTAATAATTTCTTTATCTTTGTTTTTTGTTTTTGTTCATTTATTAATTCCAAAAAATTTCTATTCATGTTAAAAGTTCAACGAGTGTTTGGTCAAAGTTCAAAGAATTTCTGTTGAAATTTGAATAAAATTCGAAATATTGAATAAAATAGAAGATAACTAGGTCTTTGCGCTTTAAATTAGTTAACAATTATATGCCAAATTAAACAAGCAATTGAAATAAAGTCATTAATTTGAGCAGATAAATAAGCGCTAAAACAAAAGACTTAGGCAACAAACTTGACGCGTAATTACAATTACGTGCTGCGCAGTTTGATATAAGCATTAACAAATTATAGAGAGAGAGAGAGGCAGTAGAGAAAGAGACGAGGCTTAATAAGCCGACGGAAATGTGGCTCCATGTGGGCAGTTTACAGGCAGAACTTAAAAATGCGAAACAAAAGACTTAGGCAACGAACGCGCGAAGACCAAACCAAAAATTTCATAATTAGCAGGCGAGCGAGAGAAAACTGTAAGTTTTTCATAGAGTCTGCTGATGTTGTTGCTGAAGTTGAGTTGTGCTCAAGTGATCCATGCATTTAATTAGCCATTTTCACACATTTCACTTTCAACAAGCTGCCAAATTGTCCGAAATATCTAAGCATAGACGCCGATTTCTTCAATGAAACGCAAAAAAGCCATTAACGGTCAAGCGTAGGTTGAGGTTGACAAGCCTCTTCAGCCGCACTCTTTGCATTCATATCTGTATCTTTATCTTTATACATATTTATCTTGCGGCTGTCGCATCTGCCGCTTCCTCTGTTTAACTCTTGACTCTGTCACAGCAACCGCCAGCGGCGACAACGTCAACAACGTCAACAACATCAACGATATCGGCGATTCACTTTCAAGTGGCCAACTCAATTTCTATTTTATTCACTTTTTTTTTTGGAAAATTGCCTGCTAATTGAAAATTTCCCATTGCATTGAACTTGAAAGCGCTGCCCAATTTTCCACATGGCCATAAATCGAGCCAGGCAATGGGCAAAACTAAAGTTTCCACTCGAATTTCAATTTATTGCCATGACTCGCCCACTAATGGTTTTTTGCTCTCAGGCTTAGCCAACTTTCTGCACATCTCATTTGATTAATGCCACAATTTTTCAGTTGTTTTTCTTGTTTTTTTCTTCTATTTAATTTGATTTTGTGTTTTGATGTTGTCTATGGCATTTGCCAAAACCTCGATATCATGCTGTAAATATCTGAATATAAATAGAAAACACTTAAGTATCAGTACCTCGATGAGCTATGCCTAATGATGAGCTCATATGCTTGAATCGATTTGATTTGATTGGCTTATTGTGGCTGCAACAATTAGTAATTGTGGTACAAACCTGCGGGCATAAAAGAGAGAAGTAAATATATTAGTTGATTCTATAAAGAGTGTTTTTTTTAGCTTATAACTCACGAGAATCAAATAAATTACAGTATCGTATTTCTTAAAGATATATACAAAATCTTACAAAAAGTATCAAGTAGAATAAAAATAATATTTAATAAATACTTTATTCCTAGGGAGCTATTTATTATTCTTGTTATTCGAGAATGTCCCAAGTTTGTAGCTCTTTCACCGATAAGCTTACCTTTAAATCGATATGCTTAACTCACATACATGTTTTAGTTTTACTAACTTAACTTTCAGGAATCCAATTACAATCTCTGTTTTAAATTTCGTCGCTTGTGAAAGTTTTCTCAGACGTCAAAAGCTTTAAAGTGTCAAATCTTTTGGCATCTTTAGAGGTTCACAAAATTCTAAAACAATGGCATTACTTTTTTGCACACACATAAACCTGAATAACAGAGTTACGACGGTTTAAACTTTTACTTTTTTATTATTATTTAAAGTGAATGCTGGCTAAAACGATGCTTTTAAGTTGGCACAAAAGGCGAGCTATAGATAGTGCGAATATGCATATGGGTATTAGCGTCGAGTTGCCACAGTCTTACTTGCCACATGCCACTTGTCGCTTGCCACAATTGACGGCATGCAGTGGCCATAAATAGAGGCAACGACCCAAACTGTAGCTGACGTTCATTCAATTGCAACGAATGCATAGCAAATGGGCCATAATCAGCATTAACGTCTATTCCACATGGCCAATAAGAGTACAGCTAAACGATTCGCCAGTTTATTAGTCAGTAAATTAACCAAATCCCGATTAATTCAAATGCGATGATTTACGATGCGATTCCTGGAATTCGTCTTAGACAAATTGACGATAAATTAATATGACTTGGCTAAGTCAATCTGCTGTGAATTCAAGCAAGATACAAAAATCCTGCAAATCTCTAAAATATTTCAGTACATAATATGTATTTTTAAATTTTCACTTCCACTTTACTTAGATGTCTGGCAAATTCTTTTACTTTTGCAATTAAATTAGGCATTAATAAAAAAATGAGATCAATTGGTATTGAGCATAACACAAATTGTTAAAGGAGCAATAAAAAGCTGTTGTTATTTGCTGAGGTAGAAAACAAGTTTTATGATTGCCTTAAGAAATTGCCCAGCTACTATTTACAATGAGCCTTAGATCTATCAGCTACTGCACTGATTCCGATTCAATTTTGTTTTGAAATCGAAAGTTTTGGCTCTATAGAAATCCAAAGAATGTGCCAATCTTGCCAACAGCTATACAAATTTGCCAATCATTTTGAGGCGTGTAGTACTTGTTGTTGTTGTGGTTTTATTGTTCAAATTTCAGACGCTATAATTATGTTATTTCTATAGAAAATCAATCAAAATCTTTGGATACGCTCAGTACTCGACGCTCGCAACGTTTCATTAAAAAAACCGAAATTGTCGTTCGATTTGTAATAAAATTGCGAATACTCCAAGTTATACATGTGTTTTGTTTGATTGGGAAATTTTCAGTTTTGTTAAGAGAAGTTATAAGTTAAATTTAACTTCAAATATATTACACTGAAATCGTTTTAGTTACAAGTACATACATATCTCAAATTGTCGCTGAAACTACAAATTTCTGTAAATGGTTTAAGCAAGTTTGATTTAAATCTTTTGTATTTTCAATTCACAATTCATATTTTCAGCCCAGTTTGACTTATCACGCATTTGGCTAACGCATGTCGACCCACATTTTCAGTTTGTATCTAAATTTTGCCTTGAGTTTTATGTTTTACATTTTGCCAAGTGAACCAAATGACCTAAAAATAATAAGTAAAAAATAAAAAAAGAATACAAGCGACTAAAAAGAAATAATGTAAACGAGAGTTCACACCTAAAAGGCTTTGCTGAAAATTTAACTGATTTATTTAATGATTTATTTGGGGCGAGCAAAGCGAGCGCTGACCGTACAGGTGAGCCCCCCAGACCGACCAGACAAAAACCCAACCCACAGCAATTTGTGCCAAATTCAATGCAAATCGCATTAAGAAAAATGTTGCAAAACGACAACAAGCAGAAACAAAACAAAAAGACATGCATGCCACAGATAATTTAGTCGAAAAGGTTTCAACAAGATAAAAGTAAATTTTTAACATTTAAATATGTATAAAATAAAAATAAATTTATAAATTTAATTTAAAAACAAATACAAAATACGAAAATGACATCAAATGATCGTACGATAAGTTAGAATCAGAAACTGTAGATCGTATATAATACCATATTGGGAATTAGTTAATTCATGCTGTGCATGGAATACAAATGAATTGTAAGATACATCAACATCGACTCTGAGTCTATTGGATTTTCGATTTCAATTGCCGTTGATAAAGTAGAATGCACTCGCAAGTTGAACGGTCGGACAACTTTCAATGCAAATGGAGCTGCTTGAAGACTGGTTACCGTTAGTCAGTTAAGGCAATTGCTCTGCAAAAGGTGCAGTTGAGTACAAGGTAGGTAGAGAGGGGGGGGCTAACTTGTTGTAGTACTATGGGTAGGTGACATATCATTCAGTTGCCTGGTTGACTGACTGATGAAAAAATGTGGATTATGTGTGGTTTGGTGTATGTCTGTTGTTGTTGTCGGTTAAGGTAACTTATGCACTTGTGCATTTTCCTAATTAAGTCAAATGCGCATTGACGGATAATTTTTAAAATATATTTTGCCCATTTGTTTTATGTATTTATGCTGGAATTTATGTATAGTAAAACAGGTGAATGGAGACTTTCAGCTATATATTTTACCTTGAAAATACTTTGAGTGAAGATAAATAAGGAAATCGAATAATAATAAAATATAAATGTTTAACTATGAAAATTTTAAAAATTATCGCGATAGCTAAAAGTTTTTTCAGACTCTTGTATTTACTATCATTTGTGCTCATCTAAGCTCGATAAGTCTTCCTTCTAGGCAAAGGAAAAGCTAAGTCTGCCACTGTGACTGAGTGAATGACAGTGAGTGCATTTGAATGGTATTCAAGGAAAATACTTGACAAACGCAACGTGCTCCAAGTACCGGCTCTAACCACTTCCAATTACATTTCCATTGCCATAAACAGTATAACCACAACAACAACAACAACAGCAGCTCGTGAAATGGCAGTTTGTTTTGGCCAAGCTGAAGCTGTATACGAACCTGGCCAAAATGCTGATGAACTTGTTTGCAGCGCCTACAGCGGCCAACACGAAAAGTGAATGGGCAGTTAGATCAGGAGGGGTGACTAAAAGGGGCTTTACCAATACCGCTGGGAGAGAGAAGGGGCGACGGGGTATCAGCCGTTTGTCGCTTTAACAATTTGGTTAAAGTTTAATAAACTTTATGAAATGTTGTCTTGAGTGGGAAATGCAGTCAAGCCACGGCGACTTCATGCCAACGACTTCAATTTTAGTGACAATGACGTCGACGTCGACATCGACAGGGACGTAGACGTAGACGTGGACAAAGGGGGCTGCAAACTTGATAGTGGTCTTAAGGAAATTTAAGGAAAAATACCATGAAACAGGAAGTTTACCGAGCACATTAGAAAGTTGAAGCAATCCAAAAAACTTGAACCACAATTGCATTAAACTTCATATGAAAACAATTAACATTTCCAGTTTTCGATATGTCATAATATTGCAATCTATTAAACTGTTAACAAGTGAATTGATTATTTATTATGATATCAAATCTGAACTGATTCAACATTTTGAATAATTTCGAACTTTTTTTAAAAGTTTTTCTTAATCATGCATTGACTGAAAACTTTTGGTAGTCTCCAGACTCCGAAATTCTGTTCTAAAATATCAATGTACAAAAATGTACTAATATATTTTAGGATCGGATCTCCAATTCCTTTTTTTAATATGTATTTTAAGAAATTCCGTAAAAAATTTTAACTGGCTATAACATATTTAAATTAAATGTTGATATTTTAGTGTATTTCTATTACTTTTAATAATAAGTAATTATATTTATAAGTTATAATATTTATCTATTAGTTATTCTAGTTATTTATAATTTAGTTTCCAGGTTATTCTCAAACATTGTTTGAAGCTTTTTAATTTAATTTTTTTAAAAACAAACTTAACAAAATATATTCTTTAATTTCGCTATAGAATAATCGAATCAAAGGAGAACTGTCTAGAGACTTCATAAAACCCTCAGATCGGTACGGCAACTTCTGTAAATATTTATTTAATTGAATTATTAAAAATAACTTCTGCCATCAAAGACTGGTGGGAGTGTCTTTGGGCCACTCCTGGAGTCACAAACAGCACCAGCAAAGCCAGAGATCCCAACTGGTCAAAGCACGGCTAGAAGGAGCTCAAGGTGGAGAAAGTGGGTAAAGTTATTCACGATGAGGGGAGTAGATTGCCCGGGAGAGTTATCATTTCGAACGCATATGCAAAAGTTGCTGCCAAGCGAGTTGTCAGAATCGTGGCAATAATAACATATTTGCCGCAACTCGAAATTGTATCTAATGGATGCGATTCGGAATTCTGTTTCTGATTAATCGAGCCACATTCGTGGTGCATTCGAGGTGAGCGGCTTGAATGTGGTTGAGTGTGTTCCATGCAATTACCAAGTGCTCTACAGCCTGCAGGCCAGGCAGAAGCTAGTAATGAACTGATAAGAGCATAATTAACAGGCCACAGTAGCTGAAGAACCAGTCCCAAGTTGCAGACCCCTCCCTCCGCTTCTGTGCGAAGAGAGTTTGCAATTGGTATTCCACCTGGTAGAAAAAATGTTGTTGTCCGTTGAAATATTTTTAAGGCGTGTTTTTTGTGTTCGCCAGATTTCAATAGATTTTTGTCTTTAATGACTTTTTGGCCATTTGCTATTGCCAAGAGTCTTGGCCAAGCTAATGGCTTTGGCTGCCTTTTGTTCTGCAAAAGAATTGGCTTTAAACTTTTGTCGTTTACTCTTTTTTTTATCTCGCATTCGATTTTCGTAAGTGGTAAAACACCGCTAGACTTGGCACATAATAATGAACTACAGCTACCTGGTCAAGCAATCATAGAAGTTATAATACTTGGATGGGCTCTATGCTAAATCTAAACACCTGTTCAATACCCCTAAATGGGTCAAATGGCACACACGCTGAGCGTGGCCAAAAGCCAGCCAGATTAATTAGCCTCATTTCTGCAAAGTTGAACGTAGTAAAAGTATTTCAATGAAAAAGACACCCTTGATAAATTTGGAGATTACCAAAAAGTATTTTTTACTACTTCTTCAATAGCTTAAAGATTGTAGAACGAATTCAAATTAATATAGAAAATTTATGCCAACAAATTTAATTAATTTAAAGGACCTGTGTTATATAAAAGACGTTTAAGTATAAAGTAAATACGCAGAACGTACAGTACACAAAAATTGCGTGTGTTACATCGAGGTATTTGCAAAAATAAAACATAAATGTTTTTAAAATTTGTGAAAATACATATTACGAAACTAAATTTCTAGGACAGCTATACTATATGTAATAAATAGTTATCCAATTCGACTGGCTTCTATTGAAATATTAAAAACTGTACTAAATTCAATTGAAGTATTTAGTTTAAAATTTGACAGAGTTCAAATAAATCGTTTAATAGCATTGGAAATTGTAACAACTCATTTTTTTGATCGATGACACATTACAAAGACTATTGCATTCGTTAGAGCCTCTACCAAAGTACACAAATAAATCTTATAAATTATTTAAAGTAAATAATTGGACTACATTCATGAAAAATTAGCAACAATTGCTGAAACGCATTTACCAAAAATATAAAATAAAAAAAACAAACATAAAACTGGGAAACAACTCATTAAATAAACGTTTCGAAAAGGAGAACAAGACAACAAAGAAATACAAAAAAAAAAAACAATCAGTAACAACAACAAAAGCAACAACAATAATAATACTTGTGTGTGGTTACCTCAAGAAGTTGAGCGGCAAAAACACACCTTTAAGATGATAAAAAAGAGAGAGAAAAAAAATAAAAGGTTCAATGCTCGCAAATCGGATTAAGCAAAGAAATTAAGTAATACAGCATGTAGATAGATAGAGAGATGGAAAGATAGTTAGATGAATAGATGGACAGAGGAACCTATCAACGGAGAAATGTAAAATGAAAACGGAAATCGGAAAACCTAAAACCAAGCAAATCAAATCAAACTCTAGAACTGACAACTGCGATTTGAACCGCAATGGGTGTTGGGAATGTCAAAGCAAATGGAAGTGAAGACAGGAAGTAGTCATAGAGTGCAAGGGGAAACGAAAGCATAGAATTAAGTCAATAAGTTAAGGAAAGAGAAATGTGTCAAAGACTTGATTGAATGTCTTAAATTGAATGCTTTTTTTTATTATAGCCTATAGTTTAGAGTTGCCAACTTGTATTATGCATCTAAATCATATGCTTACCTTTCTGTTTTTTTTTGTAGTTCCAATTGCGTAAATCCAATTGCCAGCTAAGATTTTGTTACAGCTGCGCACACTTAACACTTTGACACCAACAATTGTATGTTTAACAATATCGCTGCATTTGTTAAATTTGTCACATTGGGGGCGCTGTTATTTTTAACCGTTCAAAACACGCGCAGGCGTTACGAGCTCAAATTTTAACCAATTGCAGAGCAGCTTGCTCAAGCGATAGCCATAAATATTGCCAACCGAACGCATCGAAGCACAAAACTCAACTGACTGAACCAACAGCTCGCACTCACGCGCGCCACGCTCAAAAGCTCTCGCCAAGGCAGGTGTGAGCGTAAAAGCTCGCTGAGCATAATTTGCATGTCTGCCTTCCAGTTGCTAGACTCGAGCGTGCGGCAAGCTTTCAACGCAAAGTCGTGACTTTAAAGACTCAAAAGCTTTGCTGGCATGCGTGCAAGAGAAAGGGCAAGAAATTTTACAAGCTTCCATTGCTGTGTGTGCTTTTGTTGTAGTAGTTTGTATTTTATTCATAAGTTTTGCTTGCTCTATTGCATGGATATTGATCAAATGAATAAACTCTGTTCAAATTAATTTTAACCAAATTTTGTTAATTTGTAAGTGATAAACAATTGCACTGGACATTATATTATTTGTAAACTTTTGAATCTTTTTTTTTTTGTGGACAAAAACAAAGGGAAACAAAGGGAATTTTGCTGCGTGTTTGGTTTGTTTACAATATCAATATATATGTATATAATAAACAATATCTAAGTAATACCAATAATATCCGTTACGATCAGACGTTCTAGACTTTAAGTAAAATGCTTCTTTATCTTTTCTCAACTTTTTGCTTAATTATGTGAGTAATTTAGTTAAGTTTTAATTTGTTTTTTCTTTTCTTTTGGTTTTAGGATATTCATTTGTCTTTAGTATGGCGTTTTCCAACTTGTACAATTACGAAACATTAATTAGCTTTTACAGTTAATAATTGAATGGAGCCTTAGGCCTGACCCATATCATCCACAGCCAGAGCACACAGAATATACATCATGCCGGCGCTTAGCAATGCGGTTACGGGTACCGTGACTATCCAGGCATAGGCGATGTTCCGGAACAAATGCCAATCGACACTGCCATCCTCCATTGGTGTCACATTTGGCTGTCCAGCTGTTGGTGCTGCCGTTGGTGCCGTTGCTTCTGCATCTGTTGCCTCGATTCCCTCCTGTTGCTGCTTCTTGCGTCCCGATGAACTCACGTGTCCCACAAAAACCACCGAGCCGACTTTACAGTGTGTTGTCGAAATGGGCAAACCAATTTTGCTGGCCAGCAGTACGGTGATGGCAGCGCCTATTTCAATTGTGAAGCCACTGTAATGAAAAGAGAGAAAGTAATATTAGTTATACATTTGAAATTTATAAATTGAAGTTAAACGTTAAAAGTTAAAATGTCAATTAAACATCTAGAATATGTCCCATAATTATTCCGTAGCTAACTACTTAGTTAGAATTGCCGACCTGTTATACCCCAAATTTTAAATTTTGAGGTTCGATTCCCCTGTTGTATTAAATCTGTTACATAATCTGCAGCGTCTCCTAATTACAATTAATTAAACAAACAAAAATGAAAAGAATAAAATAAAATAAACTCAAAAGGTCTTTTTGATCTACTTTTGTTAGAGAGTGAGCCAGTACCGCGACCCCTCTTAGGACAGTCGCGAAAGAGTCTTTTGGAAGACTCGCAAAAGAGTCTTTCCGATGTCGCCTGAAACTTCTAGGAAAAGGTCGATAATAGGTGGAGAGTGCACACAAATTATTTTTCACACACACTTTACATTATACTTTATAATAATCAACTATTTGGGCTTAATAAAACATCCAACATGTATAGGAAACTTATGTATAATTAAAAAATAAAGAAGAAACATTTTTGAAATAAACTTTTTTGTTCAAAATAATTTGATTTTTTCTAAATGGTCAAAAATAATCTAAGAAAAAGTAAAATAATCAGAAGATGATCAAAAATATTCCGACTACTTAAAAAGATTATTTTTGATTATTTCTGATAACACTAGTTTACAAAATCAAAAAAAAATTTTGACTTTCATGTCTGAGTGCACTTTTCTTATGGATTTTGGCCCACTAAACACGAAAATCGCACTTAAAAATTTTTTTATGGAAGCGTTTTCGAAATATTCATGTTTTTCCAAGTTTTCAAAGTTGCTCTCACATTTTAGAGTATTTAATTTACCGATGCGGTCAAAAAAGCACTCAAATTAAAGGTAACTAATCTCTTCACAACTTTTTCTCATATAGTTTTGAGATCGGCTTAGTAGTTCAGAAGCTAGCGACTTTTAAAAGTTCCAAAATCCTGTTTTTTTGTGATTTTTTGAGCTCGAGAGCTCACAAATTGCTCTAGAAAAAATAGATATCGCAAAGGTAAAATTTGCTTTGAGTATTTAGCGTAAAGCTAACACTGTTATAAAGAAAATAGGCAACTGTTTATGAGAATCCATGGATAAATGGCGGAGATATACGCTTTTCACTGAAAGAATATAAATCATCTTTTTAACGATTTTCTAGTTTGTGTTTGTATGGCAGCTATATGATACAGTGGTCCGATTTCAACCAACCTTGGTCAGGATATTTCGGACCATAAAAGATGCTGATTGAGTGAGATTTGTTAAGATATCTCAAACAACAAAGAAGTTTTTCGCAAAAAACAGCTGCCATTGGAAATATTGATCGAAAATAAAGATTTAGTGCAAAAATATTTGTTGTTTTTGGAGATATTTCAACCAAACTTGCAGAATCAGCATCTGGGATGGTCCCTTACATCCTCACCAAATTTGGACTTAATCGGACCACTGTATCATAAAGCTGCCATAGGAACGATCAGTCGAAAATCAAGTCTTAGTATGAACAACTTTTATGTTGTTTGAGATATCTGAACCAAACTGACAGAATATACATATGAGCTAGTCCTATACATTCTGACTTAATTTGGTTGAAATTGGACCACTCTTTCACATAGCTGTCATACGAAACATACTTGAAAATTGTAAAAAACATAATTTTTGGTCTTGCACTAAAAAGCAATAGCCTATTTTCTTCGTAACAGTGTCGGCTATACGTTAAACTCTTAAAAATAATTTTACCTTGGCGATATCTATTTTTTCTAGGGCAATTTGTGAGCTGTGGAGACCCAAAATTCACAAAAAAACCGGATTTTGAAACTTTTAAAAGTCGCTAGCTTCTGAACTACTAAGCCGATCTCAAAGCTATATGAGAGAGAGTTATAAAGAGATTAGTTGCCTTTAATTTGAGTACTCTTTTGACCACATCGGTTAATTGGATCTCGTGGTATACTCTAAAATGTGAGAGCAACTTTGAAAACTTGGAAAAACATGAATATTTCGAAAACGCTACCATAAAAAAATTTTTAAGTGCGATTTTCGTGTTTAGTGGGCCATAATCCATAAGAAAAGTGCACTCAGACATGAAAGTGAAAATGGCCTGTAAACTAGTGTAATTTTTGAATAATTGTAAAATTTAATATTATTTCTGATTTTTTGTAATCGAAATCATTAAATAATCACAAAATTTCAACAGTGAAGTATATAGTCACTACGATTATTTTTTCTAAATAGTCAAAAATAATCTTAAAAAAACTAAAATACTCAGAAATAATCAGAAGATAGTCAAAAATAATCCAGCTAGTTAAGAAGATTATTTTTGATTATTTTTGAGTAATTGTAATAATTTTATATTATTTCTAATTTTTTGTAATCGTAATCATTAAACTTAAGGCCCTATTCTCTTTCAGCAAAAAATTTTTTTCGACTTTTTTTTTTTTTGCATTTATTTTTAGCTTGGGTAGTTGTGAATATGCCCCTAAATTCGAAATACTTAAGGAGATATGGCCATTTTTATCCAGCAATGTTAATGTTAATGCAAGTGAAGTCAAAACTTTAAACGCGTTTATCTCGAAACCACGTTTTTCGAACTGGCGGCCATGATATCTCCAGTTCAACTGAACCGATTTGGATGAAACAAAGTTTAATCGACGTAGAAACCATTCTGGCCCGTAGTAAAATAAAAATGTTGCGATTTTTTTTACTATTTTTTTTTTACACTAAACTACAAAAAAATGGGTCAAAATTCGATTTGTCAATTTCAAGTGGCCGCCATTTTGTCAAAAAAAATCGCAAAATTTTTATTTTACTACGGGCCAGAATTACATCTATGCTGATCATAACCCTATATTTTTTTTTTTCAGACGCTCCTGAGGGCCGGAATCGTGGCCGCCAGCACCATGCCTTTTTTTTGAGGGCCAACTTTGACGGTGCCATCATCTATGGACAGCCCCTATATCGCGGCGAAAAAAGTTTTTTTATTTTCTTTCATTCATTACCAATTCAATAAAAAAAACAAAATTCAAATATCTTTTTGCGTTTTCAAATGAGAATTTTTTCAAAAAAGGTCCAAAAACAGCAAGCTGAAGGAGAATAGGGCCTTAATTGATTAGTAATTCTAATCGAAATTTAACAGGTATGGTCTCTTTTCATTTATTGCCCCTATTAAATTTATTTTAACTACTCACGTCGATGAGGTGATCTTGGTTAGATCATTGCCAATGGTCTCAATAACACGTCGTCCCCACAGCCAAAGACCCACGGAGATGCCAATTCCACCATAGATTAGTATATAAATGGGACTTTCGGCCTGCTGCATTACCGATCCCTCCCGATAGATCATATAGAGAGCGATGAGGGGTCCAATTGCATTGCTCACATCGTTGCCGCCGTGTGCAAAACTGCCAAAGGTGGCCGTAAGGATCTGCAGGAATGAGAAGAGCATGGAGATCTCTTGGGTTTCCTCGGCGCTGCTGGCACGTCGAGCGGCAGCTCGTTTAAATTCCTCTTCCTGTTCATTGAGCGCCTCCTTGCTCTCGATGAGCGGCACTTTACTGGAGTTGGGCGACAAGGTTGAGCTGATCATTAGATCCAGACTTCCGGCACTTTCCACCACCTGTAGATTGTTATTTGTTGTGGCACTTGCATTGACAGCGGCTCCGCTGGCCAATTGTTGTTGGGGCTGCTTGTGCTCCTCCTTGGGCGACTGGACACGCTTGAAACATTCCTGGAGCTTGCGTCCATTTTGCTGTTGCTGCAACTGCTGTTGTTCATCGATGTAGTTCAAACTGGTGACGGTCAGATCGGTGTTATCCAGGCTAGCCTTGCCCAGCAGATCCTCAGCCTTGCGAATGAGCTCGGGATTGATTTTATAATCCTCGCCAGGTGCATTGTTGTTCTTGGCCGCCAGACCATACGGCGCCAGCTTAAAGGTCTTTGGCGAATTGTCGCTGAGCGATACCAGCTCGGTGATTTCGGCAATTGCCGGCAATGGTTTACCCTCGCTGACCAGCGAGAGTGGACGGCGTTGTTTCTTTGGGCTGCCAGAAGGCGATGATTCTATGGGTAAGCAGAGCCAGAGATTAAGTGATGATCTACGGTAATGTTGAGTAAATTTTTTAAAACTTACCCACAGATCCCTCGAAATTGAACTTGACGGGATTCTGAGCGCGTAGCTTCTTGGCAATTGAACGTCGCTGCAACGGCACCACCACCAACTGCGTCAACAGGGCCACCAGCAGGGACAGACCCACACTGGCAGTTATAGCTATCCAAGTGGGAATGTTGTCCATATAAAGCACTTTACAAGATGTATCAAATAATTATATAATGAATACCGAAGTAATATCAAGTATTACGTACACTTGGGTCCATCGAGAACCACGCTGATCACATTGATGAAGAACGTGGCGCCGTAGAAGATCGGCAGCGAACGGAATCCGGCTTTGAGAGGCTCCTTGGCGCGCAAGATGAATCGACGTATGGCCAAAAATAGTAGAATGCTAACCAATCCGCTCATCACCGGCGAAATGAACCACGAGCCGACAATGGTGCCCAACGTTGACCACTTGAGGCCCTGCATGCCACGTGCCACCAGCGAGAAGCCAATTGTAGACCCAACAATGCTGTGCGTACCCGATATGGGCAACTTGAGAAAAGTGGCCACCAGCAGCCAAACGGCACTGCTCGCCAACGCCGACACACAGCCCAGCATAAGCACATCCTCGGAGCCCTCGTATAGGCTCACCTCGAGTATTCCCTTGCGCATCGTGTCCGACACCTTGTAGCCTGTAAAAGTGCATTTAAACAGGAATTAGTAGCTTTTCTTAAAATAAAGGTGAACTTTATATAATAATACTAGGGGGCTCCGCCCCTGCTCGCTTCGCTCGCAAAATTGAAAAGAAGTTATTTAGTTGTCCGGTTTAACAAATTTAAATAATTTATTTTTTGTAAAAAAAACGGAAATGTTTAAATTCCGCTGTGCGCGGTTTTAATGTTTCTTTCTTGCAATTGAACTTTGGCTAAAGCTACATTTGGCGTGCAAAAGCTAAATTTGGCGAAATAGTCAAATTTTAGCAAGAAGAGTTAATCTGTGAGTTATGTTATGATATCTCATACAATAACAGAGTTTTTGATTCTAAAGATTAATTTGCATCCGATTGTTCCTATGGCAGCTATATGATACAGTCATCCGACTTTGACCAAATTTGGTCAGAATGTAAGAAATATATAATCTGTGAGTTTGGTTGAGATATCTTAAGAAACAAAAAATTTTTTCATACTGAAGGTTAATTTGCATCCGATTGTTCCTATGGCAGCTATATGATATAGTAATCCGACTTGACCAAAATGTAAGAGACAGTCCCAAAAATATAATCTGTGAGTTTGGTTGAGATATCTTAAGAAACAAAAAAGTTTTTTATACTAAAGAGTATTGTTATCCGATTGTTCCTTTGCCAAAGCCTTGTCAGCTTTAACATATGATATAGCAATACGATTTAAACCAAATTTGATCAAGGTGTAAGAGAGAGTCCCAAACATATAATCTGTGAGTTTGGTTGAGATATCTTAAGAAACAAAAAAGTTTTTCATACTAAGCAATTTTCTGACTTTGACCCTGATTTGACCCACTTACAGGTCGAATTTCGGAAAACACCGTCTTATTGCACGATGAAATTATCTCATATATGTTGCGTGAAAATGTTATCTTTCTACGCTTAGCCGTTTAGCCTACACGTTGATTCTCAGTGAGTCAGTTAGTGAGTCAGTCAGTCAGGAAAAAGAGTTATATATACATATATATATAGATATAGGATTGTAAAACTTTAAGCAACTTTAAACACCTTAAAGTACGACTTACCAATTAAAACAGCGCCCGAAATTTCACAGATTGTGGCCAAAACACACGCCTGACGTATGGTTAGAACGCCGGAGCCCACGCTGGTACCAAAGGAGTTGGCCACATCATTGGCGCCAATGCCGAAGGCCAAAACAAATGCAATAAGAAAGCCGATAACGACCATCCATAGCAAATCTGGCGAGTAAGTCTCCATGCTTGTTGTAAATTATGTAAATTGCAGTGCTTCTTCTTGTTGATCTTTTAAACGCCACTAAAAACTTGTACTTCTAAAAAAAAACACCCTTACTACACTCTCACACGCTTTCTAACTGTCTGAACTGAACTCAAACTACCTGGTATATAAATTTCTTGACTTTTTGTGTATAGGGGAATGTGAGGAAAAATAAATATTGGGATTTATTTGTGCAATAAAAAAATTATAATATACAAGACTACAATAATAAATGATATACGAAAATAATCTTAATTATTAATAATTGAAAAATTCTTTTCAAATATTCTTTAAACAGCCATATTTGCGCTTAGACTTCATTGTTGTTATTTTCATAATGAAAATTGAAGTACACTCGCGTTGTGGGAGAACACACACGGACAGACACACTCACACTCGGAATTAGGACCCTTGGGCTATTGTTGAGCCTCCCTCTCCAAAGCTGAGCTTTAATTCTCAGCTGCAAGCCTAAAAGTATGCAAATAAATTAATTAAAAACTAACACTTAAATTTTAATGTTGCTGGACATCCTATTGGTAATAAATGTAATGAAAAACTTAGCGCTCTCTCCTGCTCTCCAAAGCTCCTCACAAAAACTTCTGATCAGACTAACTTCAAACTCCAACTAGTGTTTAACACTTGATGGTCAGCCAATGCTATAATTGTTGTAGTTTGAATTATTCGTCGCCTTTGACTGGATGTTGTTGTAGTTGCAGTTGTTTATTGAGTGGAGTTAGTGTTGTTGTGTTTTTGTTGTTGCACAGAAGTTTCTTGTTATGTTGAATAGGAGCTGATGGTTGTCGAGTTGATTAACTACAAATTAATGTTAATGTTAAGCTTTTAAGGGAGTTTTAAGTTTAGATAATCTTTACCTGACGTTTAGGACAGCATAGTTGTTTCCACGTCAGAGAGATATTCACCATGTCTGCAAGGAAAAAGAAAATCACATTTCGTTAATTATTTAAAATATTAAAAAATAAATGTTCAACTGCTTCTACTCAACGATAAATATTTAAACAAAATTAGAGTGCTTTAAATTAAAGCTTTTATTACGCTGCACTCCGATAGACTTAAGAATCGTTTTAAATCTGCTTCAAACCAGTTACGACATTGTTATTCTTCTATATTTGAGCGCTTTTCAATTGAAAACTAAAATTGAAAATTGCATATTGTTCAAATTGTAGCAATTGAATTTTTCTTTTTTCTTTTGTTTTCTTTTTTTTTGTACTGCGCCCCACTGAGTATGTGGTTGAATGAAAAAGCAAAAACGGCAATTGAAAAAAGCTCGTAATTGCTCAATTTTCATTGTTATTGTTAACGTTTGTTTGTTTTCTTACGCTCTCCACCCGAAATGAGGATCGATAGACAGTTAAATTTTTAGATCGCTTGCATGCAAATCTAATAAATATACAATTGATATAGGAGAAACCTTGACAATGAAATGGATGGAAATGGAATGAGACATGCTAACATATAGTATTCTTATTCAATCAAGTAAATGTCAACAGCTTTGCTAAAAAATTATCGTAGTTCATCACTGAAATAAATCGTTAAGTGTAAATTCCTTAGCAATGAAATTGAGTTGCGATTAAAGTAAATTTCAAAAGCTTTGCTTTAAAGCCAACAGAGATCAGGATGTTCATATAATGGAATGATTATGTAATAGGATTTATTCAAATGTCTAGACGTAAAAAGCATAAAAATCAACATTCATAACTCGAACTAATGTCATTTCTCCATGGATTACAAAATCAAATCGCCACATCAAATGCAATTGCAATGCTAATTAAAATCTAAAATACACAAGGTATAAAAGCAGGTTGTATACCATATCAATTTACAAATAAAGTATTTTGTGAAGATCCATATCAAAATGAAGTTCCATCTACCAATTGGCATACTTCTACTGGCACTTATAAATATGTCGGAGGCACAAAAAGATGGACGTGGTAATTAAGGAATATTGGAATTGGATTGGGCTTGCGATATCATAAAATGTTGTATTCTCATTTCAGGTACAACCAACAAATGGTGCCGCTTGAATTTGGGTATAGGTTGGGGTGGCAGAGTGTGCTGAGGAAAATCATTCAACACAAACACACACCTCAAAATCCATTTCAAATGAAATATTTCAATAAAATATTAACTATGAAAGGCTTTTTTCTCTAGAGTCGAGAGCATTTAAAATTTCAATTCTTCTTATTTCACCATTCGTAAAAGTTTATGGTTCTTCAAAACTTAATCAAATAAAACAAGTGGGAAAGGCTATAGTGGAGCTCCCGACTATCCGCTACTTATTTAAATAAATTTAGAATATTTTGTATTACATGCTTTTAGGCACTTACATTGCTTAAAAACTTTAATCAGTCTATTTGTTCAATCTGTTTATGATTTAGTAGGATGATAGTTAATAATAGTAGTTAACGTTAATTAGTAAAAAATTCTTAATAAGTATCTTGAAAACTGTGCGTGGGGTGGCCTTTCGCGATTTACGGAGGCGTAAAGCGGCGCACAGTGGGGCCGTTGCTCATTTTACTTTGCAAAAATCATAACTTTTGAACCAAATGAGATAATTGATTCATAATATGTCAGATTGGTTGAAATCGGACTACTATATATCGGACTGCTATATGAAATATATAGCGCCATAGGAACTAGGTCGATATATGCAATTCTGATAATTCACGTACATGAGGCTGCATGAATTTGATACCTTTCGTGGGAGGCAACAATGTACAATGGAAAACAAAAGGGAACTATCAGTAAACACAATAGCACACACATGAGAGGAGTGGTAATGGGTCAACAACTAGGACATAGGACAATGGCTGTTGGCCCTCAAGGTCGCAACAACGATAACGTTACGTTGACATATGGTCGCAAATTTTCCTATAAGTGCCGCCTTCCCATTCCCATTTCCACGTATTCACATGTCTCCCTCTACACATACTTATAATCATAGTTCCAAATAATCATAGCGCAATTTATGGCGTTTTTTGAACCGTTCAGCTAAAAATAAACACAACACACACAACTTTTGCAGGTTTTAAAAGCATTGCAGTGCGCCCCAAACTCTTTCAGCTGAGATAATTTGCAAAGGCTCCCAAACTTTCCCCTCCTCCTCGCACAACGGGTGGGCAAATGCATGACGTCACGACTGGCAATTAAATACACTTGCTGCTTGACTTCGAGTTACCCTGTAAATACCTTAACATCTTTTTAACATATTTAATTCGCAAAACGAAATTTTTTATAAACCACAAATATATCAGATTCAGGAATATTCTATTAATACTTAAATAAGTGAATTACTTAAAAATATTTTTAAAGACAAGTAAAAGCTGACGCTTCATACCCTTATGTAACAGGGTATAAAGCCGATGAAAATAAATAAAATAAAATCGTAAATAATGGCGTTCCAATTAAATATAAATAAACATTCGAGTATCGGTTCACTCACAATATTCAAAGCGTCCCAGGCACAGTGATGCAATGACCATTTAAAATGTGAATGAAATCTTAAGTATAATGGATTGGATTTGTAAATGTTGAAAAGAAAGTCATTGACACCTTATAGAAAACAAACTCTATTAATGTTCTACTCTTTCTCGTCTTTCTTACAGGGTATAAACCTCCACATGCAATAGGGAGTTACTCTGCCTATTTAAATAACAGTCATGAGACATGGAAACGTTCCATATTTGTGTCTATGCAATTAAGAATAGGCTCCTGCATGTCTGACATGGGCGGGGTCGTCACAGAGGCAGAGAGAGGGGGTAGAAGTTTACAGTTACAGTTACCGTCAGAGGCAACCTTGACAAAGCCAACTGAAAATTGCATTCGATTCGAGTATATTGATTTAGTGTGCCGCAAAGGAACAAGGACAAATCTTTGCAAGAGGACGAGGGCGATACGAAGTTCAGAAATCCAGGAAAGAAAAGAGTCAAGAACCCCAAAGTAACGCTCTATATAATACCTGTTTTCATCAATCTTATTTATTCATTTTTGGGGTGGTTTCTGTCGCTTCTCTTGGTGGTTGCAAGCGGCAAGTTCAAGGTCAAGTGGGTGGGTTTTTCGCAACATTTTTAATCAAAACAGGTTAACTGGACACCCACAGTGGCTGTCAATCTGTCAATTTGCTGCTGCTGCTCAAACTGTAGGCAATGAAGCGTCACTTTCATTCAAATCAATAACATGGAATTGGAAATGCTTTCATGTACATACATATGTATGAGTCGATGTAACAACAAAGTAATTAACAAACACGTGCAACATAAAGTGTAAAAACAACAACGATAGCAATGAAAGTGAACCAATTAAGTGGAAATTTACCAGCGAGCATCGTGAAAAAGTTCAAAGTGAATAAATAATATTCTCATAATACTTATTTATTGGGCAATTAATTAAAAACTCGCTTTCGGAACATTTGACAAGCTAATAAAACTACAATAACTGTAAGTTAAGTATTTACAGTTGAGTAAATACTGCATCAGGAAACTCCGTTCTATAAATCGTAAGTGGTTGAGAAAAGCTTTTAAAGAAATATGATTCATTTTCAGCCAATATATAAAAGCTTTTGCATACTAACTGAAGTTATTTGATCACAATCAATCACCCTTATAAAATACTACCCATTATTGAAATAAAGAATCTTTAGCACACCGAATGTGAAGCTTTTCTTTTCTAATTTTGTTTTAACTGTACAGGTAGCAGGTATGATATGAGAGAACAATAACCAAAATACTTAATATGTTCAACAACAGCAAAAGCGGCATCTTCTTATTGGACTTTTCTACATACATAACTAATCTACATAAAGAGGAGTAGAGAGAGAGAGAGAGAGAGAGCGATAGAGGGAGAGAGATACACAAGGCAGCAGCCTGACAACAGCGAAAGCGAAGGTGGAGCAAAGGAAGAAGCAAAGTACAAGAGGGTAATATAAAATGAGAATAAAGAATTTATAGATGAGCCCTGCGATATCCAGATAGATCGAAAGCATTATCCGTAAGGGGCAAAACGAAATTAAAGCAATCGACAGGGGAAGGGAAGAGAAGGGCACGAGAATTCAAGACTGTACTTTGACAACAGTTTAAGCTGCAATGAAAATGGGATTATGGGCTATTCGCAAAACTTCCGGTGATTGCTTCTTCTTCTTCTTGTCTTTCCCTCCATCTCCTGCTATTGGCAATCGCTTTGTTTACTCATGATATCATAAGTACGTGCAGAAATTATTGCTTGTTTGCAACCGAGCAAATAATAGGCACACACACACACAAATAGATTCTTATTTGACGTAAGCGCAAGGAAATAAATTTGAATTATGTATGTCCATTTGTTTGCACGTGTGTGTATGTGTGTTACGGTCCAGAAACTAACCTTTACAGTTTGTGTGCCACTGTGCTTCAGCATCCCGCTTACAGTTTGAATGTGCTTGTCTTACGCCTCAGCTATTTTTAATACTAATTGTTGTACTTATTTTTGTTTTATTTTTTCTTTTAGCATTTTCTTGGGCTTTTTATAGTTCTCTCGCGTCGAAATGCCGCTAAAGTTTCTGCTGCTTCATTTGATCGGTTTAACAAGTGTACAAATCCAATAAGATTTCACAATCTGATGAGAAAAAGCTTACGAGACTGAGAGGCGCTTGTGAATCATGCTCCGTTAGTAGGATGCTGGGAGAGTGGAGCTAAGATGGTGAAAATCCTATTGATGACCAACGAATTGAGCAGCCTAATGAAATTCGTCCGTTTGCCATGTGCAAATTAGAAAGAGCTAGAAATAGCAAGAGCAAGACAGGGCTGTACGCCGTATTGTTTTTGCACAGCAGCTGCGACGCAACAATGAACTGACAACAACAACAAACTTGAAAACAGCTGCACATCGGCAATAACGCATGTCAAACTGTAAGCCTTTTGTATGTATGATGTCTGAAAGGACTTCACTTATTCATAACTGTACCAGCAAGTATTTAATACAATTTCCATTTGAAAAACACAAGCGACATGCCACTTTGGTCTTGCGCCTATCAATCGCTATAAATTATTGATTTTTCTAGGCAAACAAAATGCGTTTGTTGTTGTTTTTGAAAAAGGTTTAAACATTTTCGACGCCTACAAAATATTGGCAAGTGTATAAGCACACATACATACACGCAGAATCCAACAGACGCACACACTTACAGACTCGGACACGCGGACTGGCGAAAAAAAACACGCGGCGCCAGCAGGACTACGCAAGGATACATAGAAGTGGATTCACATACACCCACCCACATGGGCACACACACATACACTTATTGAACTGCCGTATACTCTGTGATCCCTGCTAAATTGCATGATTTATTACCACAAATGGAATATAAGTTAATAGTTGTTTACTGTTTCGAGTACTCACTTAAATAGCAGCACTTTTTCAAATCACAATTTATCTGACGAAAATTGAAGCGTAATGAACGCGCGCGCACAAACAACTACTCGACCGACCACCGACCGGCTGCTGGATAGCTATTTTTTTTTAGTATTTTATAAAAAAAAAAGGGTGGCAGCCTTGATTCCTAAAAACACGGTGGCAACCATCAGGCCACACGGAAAACAATTATATTTAACTTGTTTTTAAAAAAATTATTTTGCTTGTTTTTGTTTAATTTTGAAGTTCGATTTTTATATATATTTTTGTCGATTTCTTTACATTTTATTTAGTATTAAAATACCAACTTAATCATACAAATTTAAAAATTAGCTTTATTATTTTATCTAATTTACAATTCATTTGTTATTGCTAAATTAACGAATATAAATTCACATTTAAATTGCGCGGGCAAGTGGCATTGACAGAGTTGCTCCTCCATATAATATAAAGCTCCACCGCTCGATATGTCAAAAACGATAGATGACGCTGTTAACTGATACCACTTTGCTTTGATACTAGAGTTGGGCGTTTTAGTTCAACTTGTTGAATAAGCTCAATCGTTCATTTTTCAGTCGTGAGCTAAATCAGTCATTTAGTTCAGTTAAGCAGGCCCATCCACAGTCGAATATTTTTAATTATGTATTTGTGTTCTACTTATATTCTGTCTTATTGAATGATAAAAAAGAGTAAATTGGTTTTTTATCTTAGGCTTAACCTTTCACTTTGTTCTAAACTTAAAAATATATTAAATTGAAACATTGTTACAAGCAAGTAAAGAAGAAATTAAATCCAATCGCGATACTCCATCTATATTATTCTAATTGTATTTCTCTAAGAAATCTAATTTGTAAGTTTCTTTTTTCCAGACTCATCATCCTCACCTCGAGTATAAAATAAAGCTCAAAAAAATCGAGCAACAATCAATTCGAAAAGAACAGCGAAACGAAACAAAGTAACGAAGTAAAACACAAAAAAATCGGGATAAGAATAAGACGGAGAAGGAGGAGGAATAATTTTAATACAAGTAAGTACCACTATTCCAGAAATATTCATATAATCATTTTATATTATTTGCAGAGTTCAAATTTTAAAGGCAATCTGAATTACATGCCGGGCAATGGAGCCGCCACATTATTTTCAATTTTCAACAAAAACGAAGAAGCTAGACTCGTCTCGACTTGCAAACATGCTGAAAACATTTCAGTCTCTCTCGTCCTGCAAGCGCATCAAGACTGCAAAATAACCAAGAAGAAAGTGCAAAATAATATATATTTTTATAAATTTTCTAATTTGCATTTTTTGCAGCATTGAAAATGCGTGCTGAAGAATTTCCTGGAGAAAGCGCAGAAGTTTGAGCTGGATGGGTGCAAATCGTAAGCCTCCACCGAGACGTTTTGTTCAAGGAGTTTTGGCCCGTGTCCCGATGATGTGCGCTTCACGATGGCTTGGCTGCCACGCAGGATTAGAGGCGGCGGCGGAGGATTGCCACCGATCTAATATTTTATATACGCTTGAGCTCACTCAGCTCAAGCTTATTTTATTGTAATTTTTTATTGTTATTATTTTATTATTATTTGTATCATTTTTATTTTTGATTTGTTTCCTTCCTGGATTAAAATATTAACCGCATAAAATTATAAAATTTTTGTTATTTTTTTCACCTATTTTCTTTTGGCCAAAAAACTCGCACAAATTTTTCTCATGTCATTTCTCTAGAATTTTCAAAAATCAATTTAAAATATTTTAAAAACAAAATTCAAAAAAGCAACAAATCCTAAATTAGGTAAAATAATTAACTGGTTTGGTACAATTCGCCCAACCCGTGGCGAAGTTGTGTAAAAAGCTCTGAAACAAATCTCAAAAATTCGAGAAAAATTCAAAAACAATTGTGTAACATTTTTAAAATTCTAGCTTTAAAATTATGAATGCGCCACTTTTAGATCGCTAGCTCTTTCATTTGATCTAACTTTTTGCACCCAAAAAAACCCGGCGCACAGAAAATGTAGCAAGTTGCAAGTATATTCTATATAGCTATATTCGCCGCACCCGATTTGAATTTGAAATGCCTCCTGCAATCCTAAATTGTGGAATCTTTGAAGTATGGCCGTTGAATGGCGGCGACAGGGTGCTTGTGAAATGCTTGTTCTGCTCCCCGAATCGTATGCTTAAAGGGAGCATTAGTAACACAGGCAATTTCCACAGGCATGTCAGGGTAAGAAGGGAAGAAGAATTTTCATCCCGAAACTTTACACAAAATAACAGAAAAAAAGAACGAGCAAAATCGTCAAACAGAACGAAAAAGATAAAGCATGCCGGAGCATGCATGGAGCGCCGCCTAACTCTTGAAGACCTCAAGGAAATTTCGCCCGTGGATTTGACGAATTTTCTTCGAATGGATGGGGCAACCTCATAAGAGAAATATGAAATATTATCGTTTTTAATTGTTTATGTACTTCTTGATATCTACTTCAATGCTAAATAAATAATAATTTTATGCACATAATACTCCGTTTCCAATACTACATTTGCGGTTTTTTCCGGTTTTTGGCCATGAACAAATGATCTGGTACTTTTGTATTATGCTAAGCTCGCGCCGGTATAAATTCGACTGTGGATACCCTGCTTAAGCTGCAAGAATCTCCGTGCTTATTAAAACGCTATTATTTATTTTATTCGCCTACTTATAAATTACTCGCGACACGCAAATCGGCACAAATATCATCATCCATCAAGCCAAATCCATGCATCCTGGAATGTGGGATTTTTAAAATATTATCAAAAACTGACGACAGGGTGCTCCTCGAATGTAACTTCTGCTCGCGTGAGTTTCGAGGAACCATTCGAAGCACAGGAAACTTCCACAGGCATGTCGGGGTAAGAGGGCCCACCACGGCCATTACAATTTTTTAATTTTAACAATTTAAAATGAAAAACATACTTTCCAGATTTGGCATCCCCACCTTTTAAAAAGGATAAAACAAAAGAAACTCGAGCGATCCGACCAGTTGCGCGAAGAGAGTGTCCTAAATAAGAGGATCAGGCGTTCCTTAAAGAATGGGCATTTTGCTGTGGAGGAGGAGGAGGAGGTGGAGGAGGAGGTGAAGGAGGAGAAGAGGGTGGAGGAGTTTATTGTTACTCCATCTCATCGTCTGACCACACCTACTTCAAAAGTAAGTACACAACGTTGTCAATTTTCATAAATATTTATTTATCATAATTTTACACCCATAAAAAAACCTCTTTACGAGGTAAAAGTCTAGTGACGAGAACATTTTCATGCCCCAAAATTTCTGATATCCAATTTTGTGACGAATAATATTAAGTTTTACATATAAATTATTTTAAGCAACATTTTTGCACTCGGCACATTCCGCTAAAATGTCTCAATTCTTCATACCAAGTAAAACTCATTGTTTTGCGCAGTGCCGAATGCATCTGTAGCTTCTATCGTTTGGATGCTATGGGGGCTTAAATTTTAGCGGTTTTTTGCGATTTCCCGCTAAACTAGCGACTTTTCGAAAAAAATGATTTATCTGCCGCAAAAAGAATTCACCACTTGCAAGCAGCTTATTTCCGCATAACGCTGCAAGCAGTGTATATACTGCATATTTACATGCAGTAGTGTAAAGGTAAAAGGTATATTCAGTTAATAGGTAATATCTTGTCCAAACGAATTTTGACAGATATGTGTTATATGTCAAAAAACGCGGAATCAAATTGCCTATAACATATAACATATTTTAACGTGATTTCATGTGTAGATTTTTCTTAAATCGCCAAAATGTGGAAAAAAAATACCTTATTTCACCTGTAGCTGTTTACCTTTTTACTTAAAAAGAAAACTTTGAAGGTATGCCTAAGAGCCCTTCGAAATACCTTTGCAACGATATATAGATCGCATCTGTAGCGTTTTAGCGGTTTTTAGCGATTTCCCGCTAAACTAGCGATTTTTCAAAAAAGTAGAACAAACGTTCCTAGCTTTTTGAGCGGGAACAAGTCCTCATTCAAACTTTTAAGCTAAATCAACGATTTGATACTAACAAACAGACAAACAAATAGACTGACTTTTCGTCTCGTTTTGAGAAGGGCACCAAAAATTTCAAAACTATTTATCTTTTGATGATCAGGGTGTCATTCGACGCGTATTTGATTAGAATAGAAAAAATTAAAAAAAAATAATAATAAAAAAGGCTCCAACCAGGTGAGTTTTCAAAAGTCTTAGTATGCAAATTTGTAAGTTTAATTGATACCTTTCGATCGGTATATAACTCGACCTGATCGGACAGTCATAGCAAATCTTCCATTCTTCCTGTGTATATATGCTAGTCGCTTTCGCACACTTCGTGCTGCTTTCGTCAGTAGCGCGGATTGCCGTCCGCAGTGATTATTTACAGAGTTAAAAGTTTAAATTTAAATGCTGGGCAATGAATGGAGCGGCCCCTACTATTATGATTTCCACATAGTTAAAAACTTACAAATATATGAATTTTAAATTGAATTTGATTTTATTGTATTTCTCTAAGAAAATTAAAATTTTTTTAAAGAAATAACTGACCAACTGCGAAATAAACGATTTAGTTCATGATTGACTGAATAAGTTCATTCGTTCATTTTAACGACCCGTTCATTTGAACTTTTTTAGAACGAAACGACACAACTCTGTTTGATACTTTTAATCAAAACAAAAGGCAATCGTGACAGTACAAAAAAGTTGAAAATTTCAAACAAATTCACTAGTTGTCTGTGTGCACAGCAAACTAAGTCGCAATGTTCCACTTCAGTGGCTTCAACATGATGTTTCCAGACGGCGGACGTAGCTTTCAGGCCGCCTACAAATGTTTCTCAGTTTCCATGCTACCGGGCAACGAGCGCTCCGATGTGGAGAAAGGCGGAAAAAGTGGGTAAAACTAAAAAGGAGAATGCGTAAACATTTTGATTTGACTAATGCATTCCAGTTATTATGCCGCCATCGGCGCTGGACACGCTCACGCGTCTGAACGTCGAGTATCCGATGCTCTTCAAGCTGACCAATAAGAAAAAGACACGAACCTCGCACGCTGGCGTCTTGGAGTTTGTGGCGGATGAAGGCAAATGCTATTTGCCATACTGGATGATGGACAATCTGCTGCTGGAGGAGGGCGACATACTAAATATTGAGAGCGTCTCGTTGCCGGTGGCCACGTTTTCCAAGTTTCAGCCACATAACACCGATTTTCTGGACATCACAAATCCCAAGGCTGTGCTGGAGAATGCACTGCGTAACTTTGCCTGTCTCACCAAGGGCGACGTCATTGCCATCAAGTACAACAAGAAGGTGTACGAACTGTGTGTGCTGGAGACAAGACCAGGCAATGCAGTGACCATCATTGAGTGCGACATGAATGTGGAGTTTGAGGCGCCTGTGGGCTACAAGGAGCACAGTGATCAACAGCCGGCCTCGCAGCCAGGCGGACAGGCAGCTGGTAGCAATGAGACAGCCGATGGTGGCACTGTTCTCGAGGAAGTTGTGGAGACCTTCAAGGGATCCGGAGTGCGCCTCGATGGCAAAAAGAAAAAGGAAAGCCAAATGGAGACGCCTGTGCTGAAGAAGGTGCTGCCACGCGGTGTGCCCGACTACGATTTCCAATTTGGCCTGATACGTTTCGATCGGAATATTAAACCCATTTGCGATCGCAACCAAGATGATGGCGAAGCAACTGGCGAGGCTGCATCCGATGCCGATAGCTTCCATGGCACTGGATTCTCCATGAAGAAAACGCGCAAATAGAATGTAAATCTCTAGTTGTTTAATGTTGCACACGGCTCATAGTAAATAGAAGAAATGATCAGAAACAAATCCAATCCGAACGAAAAAGATCCAAACAACAATTATTATTTTAATTTACAAATTAAGCGTAAGTTTTATCTCTTGTTCCTTGGGCGCTGGCGGTGGCGTTATTGTCGTCATGGACGGCAACCGTCGGATCTTGCGTCCGTGTTTGCCCTCCTTGCGTTTCCAGAGTCCAGACCTTGGTCGATTACCCATCTCTCGCATACGCTGTGCACTGCCCACGTGCTCCTTGTTGTGCTCAATGTTGGACAGACGTCCGACGGTGGCCATGCAGATGCGATCGAATGCAAACTCCCGTTTTGATGGCAGCTGCACCACAACCTTGTCATCGAATTTACGTAAAATGGTGCCAAAGGTTCCGGCAGCATGGATGAGATGACACGGCTGACCAGGATTCTTTTCGAGGCAGTGAATACGCGTACCCACAGGGAGAGCACCCAGTGGATAGGCATCGCCCTCATTGGGACGAACTGTAGATGACATCAATTAAACAATTGAATCGAAATTGGATTAGAAACTCACCTGGTATACGTGGAATCACACGCGATGTTTTCAGTATGTCACCCTCGCGCATATTCTCGGTGGCCAGTATATACTTGAGCTCATCGCCGACGGCGACCAGCGCCACCTTGGCTGTGCGACAGCCATCACGCAGCAGCTCCACCACCCGCTCCTCCTGCGGCGGCCCCTCGCTGGGTCCGTCGCGCACCCATTTGACCCAACGATATTGCTGTTTAATTCCACCGCCAATGCCCTTGGCCACCATGCGGCCAGTGACTGGATCGCGGCCAGCGAGATGTGTGATTTTCAGGGGCTGCACCGTATACTGATCCGGGAAGTGGACAGTACGCCGAAATTGTTGACCTGCGCCCGGCTTCGGTTTCTCAACATACTTTGTTTTGGTGCGCAGCTGCTGCAGGGCTATGGCCACTGTGCCGCGGTGTTGCGGCTGCAGCGTTAGTGTGCAGTTCGATAGCAGGCGTGTTAGGCTTTGCATTTTCACAGAAAAATCCTTTCAATTTCTATGCGACAAGATTTCGAAACTTGTTACAAAACAAACTGTTAACCAGAATAGCTCTCACTGTTAACAACAGCTGTGAGCAGTGTTGCCAACTCTTCGGGACATGAAAAGCCAAATAAGCCTTTTAAAAAAGCTGAAAATAGCTTAAAAAAATTTGTTGATAGCTAAAAAAAAACGCTAGAGAAAATAAACGATATTTTTATTGATTTAAGCATAGTATCCAGTTGTTGAAAAACCAGTTTGAAAGGTATCAACTCCATATAAAAAAAAGGGTTGCAAACTGCCTCGAAATTATTTTGTAAGGCTATTTCTAAACCCTTGTTTCCAGTACCTAAATTTGGGCAGCTCAGAAAATTTTTGGGTGTTTTACAACACTCTTTAATGACAGCTGGCAGCTTTTTTTTTTGACCTTTCAAAACATCGATTCGTTCAGTGTTTCGACTAGTCGAAATCTTTTTGAACAGAAATGGCGACCAACAAGCAGCAAAATAAAAACCGAATTGAGATCGTTGAACAGAAAGAGCGAATTAGACTGATTGAAGAGGTGCAACAGAGGTCAATATTGTGGGATTTGACCGGAAAAAAAAACATTTTGATGGGATTTTTATAATTAATAATTTTTAATTTAATAATTAGGGTATTAGTCGCTGCCACTTCTCTCATCATGTCTATTTGGTCCATTTTCTTTATTTGTTGTGCTCAATGTTATTTATTTGTTTGTTGTGCACAGCTGACGCAACAGTGTGACCACAGCAGCATATGACCAACAATCTCTCAACTTTTTAGTGATTTTTGGTATTATGCTGTCACACTGAATTCTGTAAGGTCCGACATCAAAACATCGAACATTTTGAGCGTCCAAAATATTTTCAGCTACTGGATATTATGCTTTAATCCAGTGTTTTTGGAATATTTTGATGCAAAAAAATTCTTCAAACATTCTAGAAGTGAATGCAAAAATAAATTTGAAAAATCTCTTCGCTAATATTTTTTATGACTTTTTAAAATTTGCTAAAAATTACTATTTTAACCACTTTTTTCTCCTTCTCATACAAAAAGTGGCTTTTTAGCAATTTTCAAAAAATCATAAAATATAAGTACTAGCAAAGTTATTTTTCATATTTTTTACAATTACTCTTAGAATTGTTTTAAGAATTCTTTTCCATCAAAATATTTTTTGATTGGGGCCGAGGAAAAAGTTAAAAAATATACTTTTACAAAAAAATTTACAAAATTTCCATGGGTACTTAGCGGGTTAAGGAACTTTTTGCATCATTCAAACGGAGTTTAAATGAATAGATGATTACATTAAGAAATCTGCATCCAATCTTTTTTATTATACAAAAATTTGACAAAGTTAGGGGGCATGAAGACATTAGTGGACCACTGTATATATTTTAGGCATTTACACCTTACAATCGCGATCGATTCATAAATTGGGAAATACCTCGATAGTGATGGAATAAAGCTCGATTCAATTGATTTCATAGTTAAAAACGATAGAATTGAATCCTTTTTTGGCTTACCGATTTTTTTTTCCATTCAAATGGAAAAAATACTTCAAAGTATTTGAGTGTGGCATCGTAAAGCATAAAAATACATGAAGTTACCAGATGTTTTCAAAAAGCTAAAATTATTTTTGAAGTAGCTAAAATTCCCGCTACCCGCTGTTTTACAATTTATCCCGCATTTACCAGTTGCAACCCACTAAATCTGTCGGGAAAATAGCTAAATTGGCAACACTGGCTGTGAGCGGTGTGTACGGTGAGTGTGTGACCAGGTTTAAAATAAAAGGGCCTTCACTAGGGCTGCAGAGAATATCAACTTTTTGTGCTTTTTTTTGTAATATTGTGGAAGTACTCGTTGTTTCTCCACGCAACTCTACATTTCGCATATCGAATATCTCCCCTCTCGCTTCTTCAATTGTTGACTCGCTCTCTTAATTATCGATAGAAAATTGGTCCCATGCCATTTCTCTAACAAAATTAATTATTTTAAAAAATAATTTAAAATTGAATTCAAAAACAAATTCAAAAAAGCAACAAAATCCAAGATTAGGTGAAATAATTAACTTAAAGTTGGTTTGGTGCAATTTGCTCTTCGCGTGACGAAAATGACAAACTGCTTTTCATTTTCATTACTATTTTTAAATATAACGAGCGATAAGGGATCTCGAATAAACGATTGAACGATAATATAACTCGAACGAACTATTGAAAAAACAAACTAAACAGCTGAACTATAAGATAGTGATGTAAATTTGAGTGGAAACATCGATGTCGATGCTCATCGATGATTTCAAAATTTAACATCGATGTTAGTTGATACATCAATTCAAAACATCGATGCATCGATGTATTTCTAATGTTTGAAAACCATACCAGTTTTAGAAGAAAACTAGAATTTCTTAGATTAATAAAGCTCATTTTCTCTTAAAAACGTGTGCTTTCATAGAAGTTTTAAAGTTGTAAACAGTTTTTATCTTAAAAGTAAAAATTCAAACTACAAGAGGTCTTTTTGATGAGAACTTTTGAAAAGACATATGTAAGCCTTCTTGTAGCTATAGTATCTCTGACCAATTTAAATAAATTTACTCACTTAGGCATTGCAAACACTGCCCAAATTACTTTAAACTCATTGTCAGAGCGGCGAAAATTACGTGTTGAAAGTGCGGCAGCCGATGTTTTGCAAAACATCGATGCATCGCCATGCAACATCGATAAATCGGCATCAACAAAAACATCGGAAAACATCGAGAAATATCGCTGAAATAACATCGATGCTCGTTGCATCGTTCGTTCACTTTGGTGAATAGTTCAATCGAACTTAGTCCGAACGATACGATACAACTCTACTCGATGTTTCTCCACCTCTAGTAAACGAGCGCTGCCGCGCGCTGCAAGCAAATAAGAATTGAAAAAACCGCATTAAAATTGTGAAGAGTGCACAAATTACACTTAAAGTAAGTTTAAATAAACGGTAAAAAGTAAACTGATAAGGAAATCGCGTATTCTCAGCAAAATCGGCAGCAAAAAAAGGTACGAAAAAAAATAATAATAAACAAGGCAGGCGAACGAGCCGATAGAAAGAAAAATAATATACACACGCAAACATGATGTTGATACACACACACACATACACGCACACAAACACATACGCTCAGTGGCGAACGGCGAACTGCACGAAAAAACGTGTTGTGTGCTAAATTTTCTGTGCAAAAAATAGAAAACGCAAAAACAAAAAACTAGCAAAAGCGAAATAATAATAAAAAGCGAAAAACAAAAACAGTTCAGTTTGATAATCAAACGCAAACCAAATGTAACAAAGACAAAGCAATAGTACGTATTTATAAATAATAGTAAAAGAGTAAAAGTCGAGCTATCGAAATATAAATATTTGTTATTTTGGAACATGTTCCAAGTGATGTATGTATATGTATGTATGTACATATTTAGATGAGTGTGCGTGTGCGTATGTATGTTTGTGTGTACTCTTAACTGTGTGTACATATTTTGGTGTTAGGTGGAAAAAAAGCGGGCGGCAAGTTTACGCAATCGCCAACCAACGAGCGACGCAAGGTTCATATATACATATGTATGTATGTATATAAGATGTACATATAGCGTACGTTGTGAAAAGTGTGCTTTTTGTATGTTTACGCTTTCTGTCTGTCCTTTTGTCCGCAGTCACCACAATGAGTGAAAGACAAACAAGAAATACATACATCTCTTATATGTATATGCTTATATGCATATGTATGTATGTATATGCAAGCAGGTGGAGTCGCGCCGACGTCGTTTGTTTTTGATTTTTTGTATTTTTCGGCTCCGTTGCTAGCTGAAAAATCAACGAGCGGCATTTTTACGCATTTTCAATATGTCTATATTTGTATGTAATTGTGTGAGTGTCTTGTTTATATGTGTACATGCGCGCGCGCTTCTGTATATGTGTAGGTTTGCGTGTGTTTGTGTGTATTTTGGTGTTTTTATTTATTTATTGTGTTTCTGTTTTGCTGATGCGAGGCAGCAGCGTAGCAGTGACCTAACAATATACAAGTATATGTGTGCATGTGTGATACGTTAACTTGCATCTGTGTGTGTATACGCTTTTTGTTGTATTTATTTTTATAGCAATTTATTTACGTTGTTTTCGTTAATTTTATTTTGGTTTCGTTTTGCATGCTGGCGCATGCAAGCTCGATCGATTGAATGGGAGCCATGTGGGGGCTAGGCTCCCTTCTATGACATTTGTATATATGGATGTACGGATGTACGCACGTAAAAATGATTGTTCGAACCAAAAGCAAATAATACCCGACAGAGCACGCTACACCGCCAGAGTTGCCATAAGCTTATTGGCAAGAATGTAACTCGATTAGAGTTGTCGATTCATCAATTGGAAAATGGAGCTTTATTTTCGCACTCGTAGTGATGATACAAATAAAATACGACGGTAAAACTTTAAAAATTCTAAGCTGGCAATTGCTTATTAAGTTGGTTCATTAATAATGCTTTGGGTATAATGTGAAGTTTTAAATATTATTTAATACTACTAGTTTGTAATAATTATTCATAATACTATTACAGGTGTCTAAAACTAAATATTCTTTTAAAGTACGGCTGAATCCTGATTGTTGTTTATTAGAAAAATATCTTAAAAATTAACAAATCCCTGCTAATACTAAAGCACATTGGGAATACATCTATAAAGAACTCGTTTTTGTTTAACAATTCACTTGTTTTTTAAATGTCGAAGCATGGAGTTGTATATTATTTTGCGCATTTCACAACACTGGCACAGCAAAAGCGCAAACAGCGAACTTGCAAACTTAAATTTAAGCAGAATGTAATGAACGCGCTGCTCGCGCGTTGCACAATAGAATACAAAAATATATACATATATATTTGAAGATGAAGTCCAGTGGCTTTGGGCCGGCAGCTGCTCCAACTGAGAACAGTTGGGGCTCTCTTTGCTCTTTCTGCCCGGGCAAAACTGATGCCGCATTACGAGAGAGCGCACGCGCGCGCAATGCCTCTCCCAACGCATTGTGCTTTGCCAAGTGTGTATGAGTGTGCGTTCGTTTACTCACGTAGTGCCGCAACGTAGTAGTAGTAGTGTTATTATTGTTTTTATTGTTGTTGTGTCAGTTGTTTTTGTTTTTGCTTGTTGCCGAGTGCGAGTACGGGTTGATGTGCATGTCATGGGTATGTGTGTGATGGTAGCAAAACATAAGCAAAGCAAAAAGTGAAAAACGAAACGAAATGTAAGTACATGTGTTTTTATGTATGTACGTATGTATGTATGTTCCGCTCTCTGCAAAGTGGGAGACGGAGACAAACTGCCTGCAAAGTGTGTGTATGTATATTTGGAAAAATATATACATAAGTGCGATTGTATTTTCAGTGTGTGTGCGTGCTTCTTTTTTGGCTGTGGCTGACGAAAAACCTTGAGCATAAAAGCCCAAAACACGCGTGAAAAGCTGCACAAATAAATTAATTAACTCTATTTTATTTTGTTGGTGAGCAACACACGTTTTGTTAATTCTATTTGCAATAAATTTTAAGCGGGCCGCATACAGAAAAAGAGCAAGAGAAAAAGAAAATGAAAGAGTCGAGAGAAAACAAAATAAACAAAAACAATGTCTGTGTGTGTGTGTATTAGTTTATTGTTGATTTGCACTAAATACATTTAAACGGGAACAACCACCAACCACACAAATATTAATAATAATAACTTTGATAATTTTCAGTTTAACTACAACAAGAACAACAACAGTCGGCAGTGTGTGCAAGTGGATACCTTTCAATGGCCGCCACTACAACAACAACCACAACACTAGCAACAACCACCAATATAAGCAACAATAACAACAACAGCAGCAGCAGCGGCGGCAATAATAACAACAGCAACAACAACAACAATCACATTGTAACGGTACACACCGTTCTAAGCACACCCACCTCCGCAGCCGCCGCAGCAGCCGCTGCTGCTGCCGCCGACGCGGCTACTGTTGCCATAGCTAAGGACATGCTGCAGCTGCATCATGGCGCCGCCGCAGCGTTAAATAATAATAACAACAACAATAATAATACGAATAGTACGAATAACAATAGCAGCGTCGAATTGGCCACCAATCAAAATAACAACATTAATAGCAACAACAACAACCACTCAGCAAACCACCCACCTGCCCATGTCGTAGCCAGTGGCGCCAGCTCAAGCTCACCGCCAGCGAATGCATATGGAGTGCTGCGCTTCAACGAGGACCTGCTCCATATAACCGATGAAGTGACCGTCATCGGACGCAATTCATCCACATCTCTGGTGCACTTTAACGTCGCCGAGAACAATTTGGTCTCGCGCAAACATTTCCAGGTGCTCTACGATCCGGAACGTCGCGCTTTCTTTGTGCAGTGCCTCAGCAAGAATGGCATTTTCGTTGAAGATTTTCTCCATCGACGCAATGTGGATCCCCTGCGGTTGCCCCAACGGTACGTCAACGCACTCCCATTGGTCAGCTAAATTATGTTAATCTTGTCTAATCTACATTTGCAGTTGCTTCTTTCGATTTCCGAGCACCGAGATACGCATCGAATTTGAGAGCTTTGTGACGCCGCCGGCAGACATTGCGCCTGATTCGGCGCCAGTGTTAAACAGCCCAGTCGCTGTTGGTCCGGCTGGCGCTCATGTTATTATAACACCGCCGCCACGCGATGAATTGCACACGGCGCAGGCAACACACCATCACAGCCAGCAGCAGCAGCAACAGCAGCCAGCGCATCACATGCAGCAGCAATCGCTGCCGCCGCATCACCCACTCCCACATACACCACACCACCCGCTTCACCACACATCTCTGCAGCAGCCGCAGCAGCAGCAGCGCTTGCCAGGAGCGCCAACAACAGCGTCGCATCTGTTACCTGCTGGAGGCGATGGCATCTACTCGCCGCTCAAGATTTCAATACCCAAAAAGGAGCAGAAGAGCCCCTATCTGTCACCAACTGGCAAGTGCAATTTTATTACCGCCACATGCATTCCAATCGGATCAATAATATCCAATTGGACTTTAAAAGTTATAGGGATTTAGAATCAACAGCTCATTGCTTTTCGCTTAAACGAAGAACAAACTCGACTTGAAACTGCTGTGTAAGCAAAACAATTTGTTTATTTATTCAATGATCAAAATTTGTACAGTCAGTCAACAAAAACAACATGTCTTGGATGGTTGTCATATATGTGCTGAGTCTAACAAAAAATATATTTTTTGTGAGCAGAAAGAGGAGGAGGAATCTGGCAATGTCAGACGCAGCTAATCTTGAGCAATCAGATGCAGCTGGTACCAGTTTAAATCTTACCGAGAGACCTAGTGTCATTGAGAACGACTCCAAAAATACAGAATAGCTCTCGGTAATAGAAACATTAAATAAAATAGGAGCATTGATAAATAGTTGATTCAATAGTTTTGGAAAAAAGTCATTGAATTTAATAAGAAATTGTCAGCAAAGTGCGGAATGTTGTTTTGAATTTTAAATAAACATCGGACGAATTATAAGTTTATCTTAAATTTACTTTTACAGTATAAATTGTAAATTCTGATTTTATTTAATTTTTTCACTTACAGGTACAATAAGCGCTGCCAACAGTTGTCCGGCTAGTCCACGTCAGGGTTTCCATCAGAATCAGACTAACAGCTATAACAATTATAGCAACAACAACACGGTATGTATATAGAAGTAGTAATTTAACAATGTTGATTATAATTGATTTGAAATTTGCAGCAGGATCTATTCCAGACACCGTCTACAGCCAGTTATAATCACAATGAGAAGCCGCCGTATAGCTACGCCCAGCTGATTGTTCAGGCCATATCCGCCGCGCCTGACAAGCAGCTGACACTCTCGGGCATTTATTCGTTCATTGTCAAGCATTATCCTTATTACCGCAAGGAGACCAATAAGGGCTGGCAGAATTCCATACGTCATAATCTCAGTTTGAATAGGTGTGTTAACTAGCTATCTGCATTTTAAACTCCAAATCGAATCTCATGCAATGTGATCTCTGTCCGCTTGCAGGTATTTCATCAAGGTGGCGCGTTCTCAGGATGAGCCCGGCAAGGGATCCTTCTGGCGCATCGATCCGGACAGCGGCGCCAAGCTGATCGACCACAGCTATAAGAAGCGCCGCCAGCGTAGCAGCCAGGGCTTCCGTCCGCCCTACGGCATGCCACGCTCGGCGCCCGTTTCGCCCAGTCATATGGGTAAGTCAATTGATCTTCGTTTATTAATTCAATCGAATCATTGACAATATTGATCTTACAGACAACTCACGCGAGAGCTCACCGCTTCAGGATATAGTGCTGCAATCGGCACCTGGCTCACCTGGCATGTCCCTCGAACAGCGTGCCGCCGATGCTGGTGAGTGTCCAATGGAATCTAGCTAGATAAGCTGTTAAGTAACTGTTTGAATATGAATATTTTTGCAGAAATTATCTACAACTCTCAGAATGCACACCAGCAGCAGCAGCAGCAGCAGCAACAACAACAGCCGCCTCAGACGCTGCCCAATAATTCCAATCAATACAAGTAAGCACTTTATTCAAAATATGCTTAGGTAATTTCCAAATTTGTATATTTATGTACATTTTGTGTTTTAGCAGCGGCAGTCCGTACTATGTAACCAATCAAAGTGCTGGCGTTGCCGTGCAACAGGCGCACATAGATGGCGGAGGTGGAAATGTGGGAGCTCTGATTGCACTCAAGCGGAACCACGTAATGGCCGTATCGCATCCGGCTCCGACAACGCTACATCAGCAGCAGCCGCAACAACAGCAGCAGCAGCATCATTCTGAGATTATCTACGAGGAGCTGCCAACAGATTATAGCGGTCATATGGAGGCCGGCGAGGAGGAATGCGTTACCGCTGATGCCGCTGCGGCCAAACGTCCCAAATATGTGTCTGAGGTGCTCTGATGCGTGCGCATTCAGAAACAGAAACACAACAAAGGCAAATAATAACAACAATAATAGAACGCAGAGAATTAATCGCAACTGCGGAAGTTGTCTAGCAGCAGCAACTAAGATCCTGCAATTGCAGAATTGTCGGCGAGGCGAGCAGATGATGAAACTCAAAAATCAAGCAAAAATGCTGAATGCAAAACAAAGCCCACTTGAAAGCAAAAAAACAACAAAATTAAGTATCTCCATCTTGTATATTGAATTTGCCAATCCCAAACGCAAAAGATCCCCAAAAGAAACTAATATTGATACGGAATGAATGTTTATAAATAGAAACTGTGAGATTGTGTTTATTTGATGACCGTACAACGGTTAAAACGGCTTGGCAAGCACTTCCTGCCCCTCCCCCTCCCTTCACCCCATACAGTACTCCATCATTTTACCCTTAGACCTGACGAATTCAATATGCTCGATGACGCTACTCTCTAAGTACATATAGTAACTCTTAAGATATAAATCGAAGAAACGCAAACACAAAAAAAAATATAAGATATATATGAATATATATATATAAACGATTGATTATTGTAATGATGTTTAAGATGTTATAGCTATGTGACCGAATGCGCGATAAATGAGAGAAAATTAGGGGTAAAACCAAGCAAACACCACAACAAACAGGCGAATGAATATTATTACCTATCTACATACCTTTACCTATATCGATTTAAATATAAATAAATATATCTATATATACATGCATATATATATACATATATAAAGTATATATACAAAATATTAAAAACTAAACAAAATTATAAATATCTACAAATTTACGGATACAAATATAAAATCATTATAATAATGCAAAAACAGAAAAACAATTACTTATAAAAAGAAAAACAAAAACAATTGCACTTTATTTCTTAATAATGAAGAAAATCCCATTTAAGTGTTTGGACAAATTGTGTATTAAAACAAAAACAAAGCCAATGTAAATTCGTTGTTTTATTTCATCATAGAGTATTCATGTTCTTAAACACAGGGTTAATAAAGGTTATTACAAATGAAAAATGTAGGCAAAATGTAAATTAAAATACCCTTCTTAATATATATAAAAATTATGGATAACTTTTTACTCCAAGAAAATGAATTATTCTGCGAATATTTTACATCTTATCATTACTTCGATTTCTCTTGATTGGAATGTTCATTTTTAGTTTCTTTTAGTTTACCACTTGTGTTCACTTTGTTTACAGGGTTTGTTTCTCGGATTCGATTAAATGCCAGGTAGTTTTCAATATTCTCATCTGTATTAATGCTGGGAAAATACGAAATAAATTTTTTGAAAACATCATAGCTTAATAGAAAAGTACTATTATTGCCATTGAATAGTATCCAGGCTTTGGATTGAAGTACGGTAGTTATCCCATTGATTAGGATAGTATTGTTGTACTTATGTCCCAATTCAAAGAAGACTGTCAGATCCGCCAAAGTCATGCCTTTAGCTCGGTTCACCAATATTGTTGCACAGTCTTTGACTATAGAAGGCGCCATCCACATGTTTCCGCATTCATACAGACTTATCAGCGTTTGCATATCATAATTATTGAGAGCGTTATTATCGTATGTGTAACTATATTCACGAAATATTTGAAATATCACTGGCGTCACGTCTTGTAAATGGACCTCTGAAGATGATGACTCCCTGAAGTTGCTTAAAAACATGCAACGAAAGAAATCTGAGTCAATTGCCAGAACAATTTTGTGGCACTCAAATTTTATGGTATCCACGATAATTGTACAGTCCGTAAGATCGGTATCAAGATACATCTTGTTGAATATTTCAGCCAACCTTTAAATTAAAATGGACGTTAAATATTTAAACAAATTTGAAATATAACTAGCTCAGCTTACTTGGTGTCCATGGTTTTTGCGTTTTAAGAAATGCGTGCTTTCGTTCAGCTAGCTGTTTAAATTCTGCGAATGGCTCTAGTGTTGGCTTCATCGTGAGAGTGAACAAAAAAGAGTTGTCAACTGAAGTGAGAGTTTACCTAAATTAGCAGTGTTTCCCAACACTAAAAAGACGTCGCTTTCATTATCTATCTATTTAAATCACGGTTTCCACAATTGTCGTTTTTGCGCTAAAACTGGCGCTTTTTTCCTTTTGGCGCAATGGCACTTTTTTTTCGAATTGGCTCTTTTTCCATCAGTTCAAAATATGTTATTTTGTTAGGTTGAAGTACATATTTATTTTTATTTAATTACATAATCACTAGATTAATATGAAAATGTGAAATACTTTGAAAATATCAGGCCTGTTCCGGTTTTCACTTTTTATTTTATAGCATTTAGTGAAATGCATTTATTCACTTTCCATTAAGGCTAAGTATTTAAAAACGCTCGTTTTTCACTTTATCGGACTTTAACTCATCACCTCAAAGTGAAATAAATCCGTAGAACTTCGCCGAAATGATATTAGAGCAGGTTAAAGAAATTCACTTTCGCAAAATCTTACCGAAAGTGAAAACCGGAACAGGCCTGTATATGTTATTGCTATGTGTTTGTGAAAGAAATAGTATTTACTTAATTAAATGCAAAAATAGCATTAACTACAAAAAAAAGTTTTGGCTCTTTTTAAGTGAATTTGGCTCATTTTCTGTTGTTTTTTTTTTGGCTCAATCTGATTTTTTAAGTGGCGACCGTGAAGGCAAGCATATTACACTTTCCAATATCGATAATAATTTTTAAATAGCCATATTTAAAGGAAACAGAAACCAATTAATTTTAATGTAGTTAGAGCAAAAATGGTTGGCATCCGCATTTAGGACCTTCGTCCAAATTGGTCTATGTTACAAATTGTAACTAAAAAGATTACAAATAAATATCAGATATGAAAACAAAAATGAAAAAAGCCATTTGTCAATCTATTGTTTTACTCTAATACTCTCCAAACAAAGATTTACAGAAGATTTGATACACTTAACTCAACGATGCTCCAACTTCTTTAACCCCTCTAAAAAATTCGTTTTCTGTAGGTCTGCGAAGTTCGCCTCCGTGTCGGCGATAACCTCCTCATTCGACTCAATTTTATTCCCGGCGAGTGACTTTTTTAAGTTTGGGAACAAAAAGAAGTTGCACAGGGCCAAGTCGAGATAATAAGAGAATTAGTATTAGCCATGTGGCGTACCCTCAATCGAAGGTCTGCTAATATGATATCATGGAATTTTTTTACGTTTTCGTCTGGAGTAACGGTTTTTGGGGCACCTGGGTGGTGCTCGTCAAAAACCGACGTGCGACCACGTTTAAATTCGTTAATCCAATTACACTAGTTTACAGCCAAAATGCAAAGTGAATCAAAGTATTTTTTTCTTATGGACTTTGGCCCCCTAAACACGAAAATGGCATCTAAAATTTTTTTTATGGAACCGTTTTCGAAATATTCAAATTTTTTCGAATTTTCGAGGTTACTCCAACACTTTTGAATATATCTCCATTTCTACTTATCCGATTTGGCCAAGCAAGCACTTAAACTGAAGGTAAGTCAATTCTTTACAACTTTCTTTCATACAATATTAAGATCGGTTCAGCAGTTCGGGTGCTAGCGATTTTAATATGTTCGAAAATGGGCGTTTTTTGTGATTTTTTTAGTTTGATAGCTAACATATTGTCCTGGAAAAAATAGAAATCACAAAGATAAAATTTTTAAAAAAGGTTTAACGTAAAGCTGATACTGTTCCAAAGAAAATAAGGTATTGTTTATGAAAATCCATCGACAGATGGCGAAGTAATGCAAAAGTGAGTATCTTAATTGTAGCGGTATTTGCATAGGGCGACCAAACGCACTTGTAATGTGCAAGGGCGTCGGCAGGTTAACATAGCTGCTAACATAGCTGTTAACATAAATAAAGACAAAAACGGGACAATCTAAAAACACTTAAATATATATTACTTTGCCATCTGTCGATGGATTTTCATAAACAATACCTTATTTTCTTTGGAACAGTATCAGCTTTACGTTAAACCTTTCTTAAATTTTATCTTTGTGATTTCTATTTTATCCAGGACAATATGTTAGCTATCAAACTAAAAAAATCACAAAAAACGCCCATTTTCGAACATATTAAAATCGCTAGCACCCGAACTGCTGAACTGATCTTAATATTGTATGAAAGAAAGTTGTGAAGAATTGACTTACCTTCAGTTTAAGTGCTTGCTTGGCCAAATCGGATAAGTAGAAATGGAGATATATTCAAAAGTGTTGGAGTAACCTCGAAAATTCGAAAAAATTTGAATATTTCGAAAACGGTTCCATTAAAAAAATTTTAGATGCAATTTTCGTGTTTAGGGGGCCAAAGTCCATAAGAAAAAAATACTTTGATTCACTTTGCAAAAAAAAGTTTTAATTTTGTAAACTAGT
>JBAMBL010001218.1:0-20454 GCA_037043405.1 Drosophila subquinaria | reverse complement strand
CCCAGATCTTGGATTAATAGGAGGAGGAGTTAGTGTTTCAAAATACCACTAATGCCATATCTCATTTTATTTCAAGCGTTTTGTATCCCTGTTTTGTATTAAAAGGATATGATGAAGAGTTAGTGTTTCTAAAATAACGCTAATGCCATGTCTAATTTTAAAGAGGACAGCATAATATTGAAATATGTACCTCAATTATAGGTAACGCCATTATTCGAATATCTGAAAATCCATTTTCCTAGTAGAAAATTAACAATTCAGAAAAATAACTGAAATATTTTTACATTTCATTGCTATTAGATTAGCGCATTAGAAATGTGTTTTGTTTTTCTTTTTATTTAAATAAAACAGAATAAATGTTAAGTTCTTTTAATAATAAATAATCGAAAATAAAAGAAGAGAAATGTTAAATCTGAAAATAATTCACAATAAAATTTCATTACGATCGAAAAATAACCGCGATAGTTATTCAAGATCGAACTTAGCTCAGCGTCGAGCTTAAGAATGATGAAGAAATAAAAGAAAATTACAGTATCTAAGGTATCTAAGTTCGAGCGTACTAGGTATCGCACAGGTGAGCTCACTATACTGTAGCCTTCTTGCATAATTTCTTTCATTTGTTTTTCAAGTTCAGTTTGAATTGATTACGAAATGAAAGTGCATGAAAATGTTGTACAATTTCAGCTACACGGTCAACTGAATGACATAGTGGATATATCCACACAAAGCTTAGGGAAATGTTTGCGTCGTAAAAAGCAGCAACAGTTGTGGCTGCGAGATTCTCAGATCTGGGGTTGTCATCGCCAGACAAACAGCGGGGGCTGAGCGTAGCTGAGCGTAGAGCGTAGTGCAGTGCTCAAAATGCAACGAGCCGTGTGCTAAGTGCTTCCCGCTGCCATTGGCACTCACACTCACACTCACACACATACTATATACACTCAAAGAGAGAGGGCTCAGTTTTTTATATTGACGCACTCGACGACGCGATGGCGATGAGAACATGTCAAAGGCCCAAAAGCCCCCGAAGCGAGCCCAAGTTGCAAGTGAGCCGCATTCGCAGTCGCAGTCAATAAGTGAACGTTGGCGCGAGCACATCGTGTGTTCGGTAAAAAGGTAAAATAAAACAATTCAACAAGTATTTGTAATCAATTTTGATTATTAAACCAGCAAAAGAGATCGTTCAAAATTAATAAACTATAACGATGGCATTGTGCAGTGCAAATGTTATATGGTTTCGCCATGGACTGCGACTCCATGATAATCCTGCCCTGCTGTCAGCCCTGGCAGACAAAGATCATGGCGTCGCATTGATACCCATATTCATATTCGATGGCGAGAGTGCAGGTGAGTCCACTCAGTAACTGAATAAATTGAAAAACTACGAGTATAACTATCCGGCTCACTGAACCTCTTAAAGTCTCTCTCTCTCTCTCTCTGATTACGGTGCCCAGTATCAGTGCCCAACTATGAGCTAATAGCGCAATTCAGCGACTTTTTGTTACAAAATATCGCTTTTCTCTTCTCGTGCTTCCACTTGCTTGTCTCAAGGGTAGCGGGCACTTCATGCACTGCAAGTACCGCAAGTGCTCGTGCTCGTACTCGTTCTCAAACTTGTGTACAATCAACAAACCGTTCTAATGCAATCACAGAGAGTAGAGGCGAGAGAGAGAAAGAGAATACTGGTGCAAGCTGCAAACTCAAATGCAATTTGCTTCTCAGAGAGTCTTTTGCATGATAAGATACAAATATTCAATTGTATATGCCTATAGGCATATACAGAAAAAAAAATCCGGGATATTTAGCCCGGATTCAATCCGAAACGATGTCAGAAGTGGGGTAATCTCGGATTTGCTTAAACCAAGTATGAAATACTTGATTTTTTCAATCCCGAATTCAATCCTAAAATTCTTAAATTCAGGCTAAAAAAAAATAATGTTTTTTGTTACATTTAAACTTTTTTTTAAATTTTTTTTTAAGATTTTTTTTTTAACTTTTTTTTTTTTATTTTTTTTTTTACATTTTTTTTCATTATGTAATTTTTTATTTTTCAATTTTTTAACTTTGTTTTTAAATTTGTTTTTTAATTTTTTTTTTAACATTTTTGATTTAAATTTTTTTTTTAAACATTTTTTATTTATTGTTTTTTTTTTTTAAACATTTTTTTTTTTAATGAAGAGAATGTTTGAATGCAATTGACTGGGGGGAATCGAGCCCAGGTTTTTTTCAAACAGGTCGGCGACTCTAACCACTAAGCCACCGAACCAATTGAAATGAGAGAGGCCGAGAGAGAATCAAGTAATTTGGGCTTATTTTCCCATTTTAATCCCGATATAGGCTTGATTGTTCAGTTTAATCCTGGAAACATACTTAAAAAATGCAGGCTTAAATTAAGTATTTTTGGCTTGATTTTAGAACGGCATTTTTTTTTCTGTGTAGATATATTTATTTATATGTATAGAGAAATGCCGGCAAAAATGCAGGCAAAATAAATGGAAACAAAAACTGCTATGTAAATATTGAAGGAAAGTGGTGACTTTTAATGAAATTGCAATACGATTCTCGTTAACAATTGTTTAACTTGCTATTATTATTAATTATTCTTACTATGGTATATAATTACAATTTATAAAGATGCTGCTAAAATATGTGAAGATATAGTACATATCTTAAGTGAAAAATTACCCATACGCACCGTTGACTTTCGACTATCTTTTAAAATTAAAATTTTTATATAATTTCGTGATTAGGCACCAAAAGCGTTGGCTTCAATCGCATGCGCTTCCTTCTGGACTCGCTGGAGGACCTCGACCAGCAGTTGCAGTCGGAGACCGAAGGACGCGGTCGTCTAGTCATCTGCCAGGGTAATCCGGTGCAGATCTTCCGTCGTCTGAGCGAGCAGGTGCGTCTTCTCAGAATCTGCGTGGAGCAGGACTGTGAGCCCATTTGGAGCGAGCGGGACGAGTCCATGAAGAAACTCTGCAAGGAGTTGGGCATTGACTATGTGGAGAAGGTGTCGAACACGCTATGGAATCCACGCACTGTCATCGAAACGAACGGCGGAATTGCTCCGCTGACCTATCAGATGTTCCTGGTGAGTTCTGACTAATATGTTCTTTCCGATGATGTTCGTCATTCCAAATCCGAATGCAGCACACGGTGCAAATTATTGGGCTGCCTCCACGGCCAGTGCATGATCCGAACTTTGGGGGCGTCAGCTTCGTGCGATTGTCGCCAGAGTTGAGCAAGGATCTCGGATGCTTCGACCAGACACCGTCGCCGGAGCAGTTCAACATCTACAGCGACAACATGGGCTACCTGGCCAAGATCAATTGGGTCGGCGGCGAGACGCAGGCGCTGACGCTGCTGGGCGAGCGCCTCAAGGTGGAACAACATGCCTTCGAGCGGGGCTACTATCTGCCCAATCAGGCCAGGCCCAACATCCTGGACAAGCCCAAGTCGATGAGCGCTCATCTGCGCTTTGGCTGCCTGTCGGTGCGCAGATTCTATTGGAGCGTCCACGATCTCTTCAAGAATGTGCAGCTGAGCGTCTCCTTCCGAGACATGCAGATGACCGGCGGAGCACACATCACCGGTCAGTTAATCTGGCGTGAGTATTTCTACACAATGTCGGTCAATAATCCCCAGTATGATTGCATGGAGGGCAACGAGATCTGTCTGAGCATTCCGTGGGCCAAGCCCAATGAGGATCACCTCGACCGCTGGCGTCTGGGCCAAACTGGATTCCCTCTCATCGATGGTGCCATGAGGCAACTGCTCGCCGAGGGTTGGCTCCATCATACACTGCGCAACACGGTGGCCACGTTCCTCACCCGCGGCGGACTCTGGCAGAGCTGGGAGCTCGGAGTTCAGCACTTTCTCAAGTATCTGCTGGATGCGGACTGGTCTGTCTGTGCCGGCAACTGGATGTGGGTCTCCAGCTCGGCATTTGAGCGTCTGCTCGACTCCTCGCTGGTCACCTGTCCGGTAGCTCTGGCCAAGCGTCTCGATCCGGATGGCCTTTATATAAAAAAATACGTGTCGGAGCTGCAGAATGTGCCCAAGGAGTTCATGTAAGTTGAGATAAAAGTTAACTTTTAATAAGTAACAATCGTCTGACAAAACACACAAAAAAAAGTCAGATTTGTTACTCATTTTTTAGCCCTAATTTGATTAAGAATAAATGTATATATATATTAGGGTGTCCCTTATTTGGTCAAAGTCAATATTTTAAAACGCATACGGGCTAGTTCTGTTCATTAGGTCCTAAAGCACTCAGAAATAAATTTTTACCTCAATCGGAGTATGATAACCCGTGCCGACTTGGATCGGAAAATTTAAAGATTATATGGGACAAACAAATTTTTTTTTTTATTTTTTTTTTTATTTTTTTTTTATTTTTTTATTTTGTTTATTAGGTCCTAAAAAACTCAAAACCAAGTTTTCACCTTAATCGGAGTACGATAACCCCTTCAAATTTGCATCAACACATGAAAAATCATCGAAAAATGTATAATCAGTGTTAAAATACTGTTTTTTCATATTTCGATGCAAATTTGAATGGGTTATCGTACTCCGATTAAGGTGAAAACTTGGTTTTGAGTTCTTTAGGACCTAATAAACAAAATAAAAAAATTTTTTGTCCCATATAATCTTTAAATTTTCCGATCCAAGTCGGCACGGGTTATCATACTCCGATTGAGGTAAAAATTTATTTCTGAGTGCTTTAGGACCTAATGAACAGAACTAGCCCGTATGCGTTTTAAAATATTGACTTTGACCAAATAAGGGACACCCTAATATATATAGATAAATATATTTAAGGATTTGTTTGTAACTAACCAATTTTTTATTAGAGTTGAAGTGCATTCTTTTCAAACTCATACACAAGTTTCTTGATGCTGGAAGAGAGATTCCTTAAAATAATAATAAGAATAAATGCCCTTCCTTTTGAAAATTAATTTGTAAGAAAACAGGCCAAAATATAGAAAAACTAAAACGATTCAAATATGCAGGCGATATGCTCTAGCGAGTCAATTTATGTGTAAATTATTTAAGTAATACAACAGCTTTTCAGTCTTTGATCAATTTAAAGTTTTTGGGCGCAGAGATGTTTTTGTGGTAATGCCTGTACTTCTTAATTTAACATTAATTTCTGGAAAAATACTTAAAACAACATGAATTTAAGAATGATTTGTTTTTCCTTTGTAACACTATTTAATATGCTTAACTCTAATTGTATTTACCTCGTTTTCAGCCATGAGCCCTGGCGCATGTCAGCCGAGCAGCAGGAGCGCTGCGAGTGTCTGATCGGCGTGCATTATCCGAAGCGTATACTTGATCTCGCGCTGGCCTCCAAGCGCAATATGCTGGCCATGAAGGCGCTGCGGAACTCGCTCATAGCTCCGCCGCCACATTGCCGGCCCTCGAATGACGAGGAGGTGCGTCAGTTCTTTTGGCTGGCCGACTAATCTGAAATCGAATACTATTCTGATGCCAACCTTAAGTGTATTTTCATATTCCCAGTATCAATATAAATATAATAAAATTAACCATTATGCAAATATAATTAATAATGCTTTATTTTCTTTTCAATTTGTAATTTTTTAATTAAAATATTTGCTACAATACAATTTGTATTTTTCAATGTTTTTAACAGCTTATATAACCCATACATACTTATTTAATATTATAATATATATTTTTTTTAAACTTATTTTAAAGTGATTTATATATAATTATTATTATCATTTTTTTTATTACATTTCCAAATTAACGTCGCTATTTAAAATGAATTTGTTATGCTTTTTTATTTAAGAGGAATCGAACGCGAATTAAGTTGAAAGTTTTAAATTTAATTATATAGTTAATAAGATTTATTATTCTTAATTTGAAAATTTGCTTTTCCATTTTTAATATTTCTCTAGTTCGTTTTTACTTGTGTATATTTTATTTTAATGCCTAAAATTGTATTTCAAATCTAATTTTGTTGCAATTTGTTTGTAGAATGTGTGCAGTAAATTTCGTAATACCAAGGCCAATATTATGGGATTAGCTTATGGGTTTTTTATTGGGACCTATAAGGATTTATTGTTGAAACTTGAGTCCCTCGACAATTGTTACAAGTTAATATAGAAAAAACAAACAGTTAACCACGACAAGGCCGAAGTTTATAGATTCTCCACAAAGAATCTAAAGGACGAAGAAAAATGCAGTAAGTATTTTCTAGACATATAGAAGGGGAATATCCATAGACTCTTTGCAAAGAATATGCAGAATATACAGATTTCGAAATACAAATAAATTCGAATAAACATTTAGATCGCATATGGGAAAACAATGTTGCATAGTGTAATATACATATGTATATGCATATTTCTTTTTACTATATATCATTGTAGTATTTGTTATTACGATACAATAAATAATTTAGCCAACCAACGAAATTGAACGGGAACTCACAGCAAATAACAATATACTCTTTTATTTATACAACTATTTGAATATCATCTCATAACGCATTTGTAACACATTTTCAAAGATGTTTTCCATTTTCTGTACTTGACTATGTATTATATACATACACACATAAATACCTACGTATCTACACTCTACTGCTCTTTATATATTTATATATATTGTGTGCAGGTGTGGTTCTGTGTGTGTGTGTGTGTTGTTTAGATTTCAACGAAAAATCCGGCTCAGTTTTTGCCTATAAAAATAAAAGAGCTCGCCCCATTAAATATGCAATACCTTTCGAGCATTATGTAAATTTTCATCTTGTTGCCAGCGCGTTTTCCTAACTGTTTCATGTACTTTACATATGGAAAATCCTTGCTTTAAGCTTATGAGGTTCAATTAAATTCACTTTTGTGTGTGTTCTCGTTTATATCATAATTTATCGTATCCGCGCATTCAATTTATTTATGTTTATTATATTCATTATGTATTTGTGTTTGTTAAAAGCCGTTCGTAGGTTTACTTTAAAATGGACGTTTAATAGATAGATAAAGTTAATACTTTGCGCAGAAAATAGCGGCAAGTGTTTGAAGCATTCGGAATAGGTACTAGAGAAGAGGTGCACCAAGATGTAGATATATTTAGATTTACATATGTGCTCTAATCAGATTTTGACAACTCTTTGAATTCTGGCAGTATATTTTTTATCGCTTTGCTTGTCTATTTAATTTAAAAAGCAATTGAATGCTAGTAGATCAGTTGCAAACCAAATAGACAGGGGGAGAGAGTTTTAAATTGAATAATTGATATGGTATATGATGAAATATCGGAAATGAAGTAACAACCCCTTAAGTCTTACAATTCTAAATAATTCGTGTGCTCAAAATTTCAATTCGCCGCATTTTCTCCATCTCCAAATGCTAAACGAATGCAAAACACACTCACAATGCAAATATATCTAGAAATCTGATAACTCTGTTGCACAATGTACATATGCAGATCAATCTATATATGTGTGTGTGTGTATAAATTATATATCAGACAAGTTGATATCGACTATGGGTTTTGTGGGTTTTGCTTGGCTTCGATGCCCTTTTTATTCATTTCATTTAACTCTCCTTTTGTGTTTTGTTGCATTGTTGCTGTTATACTTTTTACATTGGATGTCATTTAGTTGATTTTTCATTTACAGTTGCAACATAAACAAATTTGACCAATAATACAAATTCAATTCGAGGCAACAACTTTTCAATATTAATGCTAGTTTTATTATGTTCATATTTAAATATTTAAAGAGAGGTTATTATGGATTGTATGTGTGTGTGATCGTTTATGTTTATATCCTGATTACATTTTACGTACAAAATAAAACTTAACTAAAGGGCACTGTTGTTTCTTGGTGTTGTTGTTGTTTTTGTTGTCGCTGCTGTTGTATTATGTGGGAGCTACACTATAGCTAAGCTTTGCTGCTTTTGTTGTATTCCTTGTTGTTATACACTTGGTGTTCTTTGTTGTTGTTGTAGTTCTTTTCCTTCGTTTCCATTTTTCCGTTTGTGTTGTTAGTAAAGTTTTTGTTTTTTTGTAAATTTGTTTATGCTTTTCATTCAGTTGCATTTTGTATTTGTTTTGTGTTTTATACATTTACATATCTTTAAAAAATGTTCTACTATATTTAATCACCATCCGCACGCATTCCACGCACCTCGCCCACCAGACGCGCCTTGTCGAGCTCATCCTTGACCTGATCCTCAATAGCGCGAATGTCCGCCATCGTTAGACCGTACCAGCGATCAGTTGAACAGAAAACTTGCCTGCAAAATGATTTAAAGTCATTAAATAAATGTATTAATTGATCGAGTCCACTTCTTACCGATGGAAGTTTGTGAAAAGACGTCGCTCTGACTTTTGTATGAAAGTTTCTACTCGATTCTGCAGACCGAACCATTTGAACTCGCACGAGACCAGCTTGTAGCAGGTCATAACGGGATCGACGCGCTTTCTCCAATCAGCACCGACCAGCGGACCACGTCCCGTTTTCTTTGACTGGTAGCTGTTAATAAGGAAAGATCAATCAAATAGTGAAAAGTTAGATTGTAATAATATAATTATTATTATTATTGATTCTATTATTTAGTTTGATTTAAGATTTTGCTATGCTTTCGTCTAATCTCTAAATTGGACTCCAACTTACGTAGTTGGATCCTCTTCGGGCTTGTAGTCCGCGGGCAGCACCGGATCGTTGGCAATGTCGATGTGGATAACATCGCGCACTTTCAGTTTGTCGGCCGGCAGTTCGTGCACCTGCAATTAAATGGATCCAGGACAAAATCGCTGTTATAGAACCCAATATCATGTGTGATAACAACACAATTAAAGCAACATTAAAACTAAGATTAGCATATTTTGGACAACCTAAAAGCGTGAGAATGAGATAACAAATGTGAAAACTATGCATAGATGCAAAATAAAAGTTAATACCTAATAATCACTCACGTTATTAGTTTCACCAATATCATCATCAAAATGAAGCGAATCGACATATATAACAAATTTATCTTTCATATAGCTGGGATTCTAACAATTAACAGCCAAAAATTATAGACCAAAAACCACGCACCCAAACAATTTTCAATTTAAAATTCCACATTAAAAAAACGATTTTGCAACATTAAATGAACGATTTTGTAGTTAGTTTTTGATAATTTTTGTATAGATTATGTTAATTTTGCATTTGTATTAGTGTACGTAATGGAAGAAATAGAGAAAACAAAACCACAAATTAGTTAAATACTGTAATTAAAATTTACTTACATTTTCGGAATCCCCCGCATCTCCCACGTGCAACGTGTCGATGATAATTTTGAATGCATCTTTCATAAATTTGGGATTCTAAAAGAGTGTGCATTAAATCCATAAAGTTATATAACGATTCTATATATATTAATGACTATATTATAATATTTAGCTAGCTTATATCTCGATTATTTAATTACTCAATTGATCAAAAGTTTGTCCGAACAATTTTCAAAAGACAGTGTGCATCTAATGAATGCTTTAAGTTAATAAATTAATGAAAATACAATTTTAAGTAAAAGAGCTATTACAATTATTTTCGAAAACTTATTGAAAACTTGCAATTGAATCCACTCATTGCATATAGGATATATACTCGCAGATATTGATAAATACGCAGAAAGCCAAAGCTGCAACACAAAAGGGGAATTCCCTTTCCCTTTAAGGCACTCAATATCAATTGAAAGGAAATCAATTTGCTATAAGCGGATTGCCAGCCATTTAACCCATTTGTACAGTTAAAACTCTTCAGTTTTATACAGACAATTCCAAGAGATGATGACGTTGTATATTTTTTTTTACGCACACAGAAAATGAAACTTTTCGTCTTCTATATACAATATATATTTACCGTAATAATCGTTCGACAGTAAGGATAAGCATTCCATGCCTCCTCGTGTATCTCCAACGAGCCCTTGGGCGCCAATAGTCTTATGTACGCTGGAACTTTTGATTGCAGATGGTAGATCTTATATGTATACTGACCGGAATTGTATTTGCCGCCTGTAAAACAAAAGGAGCGAAAACGAGAGCAAAAACGAGAAATCAGCAAATAAATGATGAGAGTGTCGTTTGTTTTAAATAGCTGCTTACCCAACAATGGAAAATTTTCGAAGGGTTCATTTTTTAATACCTCAATCCCCTCGCCACCACCCGTGTTCTCCTTTGACGCCTCTGCAACCGAGAATAATTGTGCTACTTGATACTATTGGAAGAAGAGAAACAACGTGAGGAGAAAGAATAATTATGAAAAGCAAAGGGAATAAAGAATTCAATCTCTTACCTCTTCCACGGTTAATGGCAAAGTCACGCGGCTGCAAGGAGACACAGATAGAAAGGGAGAGAGCGGATGAGAGAATGTATGTTGAACAAATATTACGGGCATTTTTAATTAATTAATTTTAATATGTGCTTCAATTTTTAATTAAATGTACATTGCGGGCGCTCTCAAAAGTTGTGGCGGTCTGGAAAATTAATTTCCAAAAAAAAGAGCCTAAAAGTATGCTACACTTTAAAGTTCAAATAAGCGAATGTGAGCAACGCAGAGGCTGAGTGTTGGGGGGTTGCAAGGCGTTGAGGGGGGAGGGGGGTGACTGCTGTGGTCTGGGGACAACATAATTGCGACGGCCTTGAAACTTTTCTGCACTGGCTTCACTTTGTTGCGGTTTTTCTAGCATAAGCCAAACTGAAAAAACTTACTGCCGTAAATATAAAAAAAATAGTTTGCGTCTGTTTGTCGCTATTTGTATACCCTGCAAAAAATGCTTTTTATTTATAGATTTTGAGATTCTTCAGAAATTTCGAGTATGCAATTGACTATAGTCAAGGTACTAGGTACTAAATCTTAAACTTTGAAAAAGAAAACTGGTATAGAAAATAAGTTCCCTCCTTTGTGAACTATAAAGTTAAAAAAATCATCTATAAAATCAACAGTCAATAATAATTATTACATTAAATCAAGAATTTTCTTAGTATTACAACTAACAAAGTCAAAAATCTTAAAAATAATAGAAATGAGCAAAATCAAAGTACTATTCATATTATAGGATATATTTTTGAAACATTTTGAAAACATGTGTTGATCTTCTTAGAGGCTATATTATTCTACCTACAAAATAAATGAGAAATTGGCAAGTGACGTAACTTTTTCGTGCAGTCGTAAACCTGGCCTAGGTGTAAAACTTGGCTCATAAAGCAGAGTAGTTAAGTTTCTCATTTAGCCAGGTTTTATGAGCTGTTGCTGTTGCCGTTGCGTTGACACATTTTTGTCGTTGTTGTCAACAGCAACAATACGAGAGCTAAGAATTAAGACCAATGAGATTTTTCCAGAGAAAAAGACTGGCAGAGACTGTGGATGGTCTGTGGCACCCCTGACTGTGAATGTGGCCCCTCTGACTGATGCTGCTACTGCCGTTTTAGAGGCGACTTTCCGTAGCAATTAACCTTTAGCCATTGTTGACACGTTTAATGACGTGTTGCTAATTGCTTGCCTAATGCCACACGGAACCTTGTGGGCGTGGCCCTGTCTTATTGGACTCAGGAACTCATGGACGGACTTACGGACTCACTTAACCTCTGAGTGAGTCTCGGCCCCAAAAAGTTGAATCAGCCAACTGCAAGTTAATAAAGGTGAAAGTTCAGGCAACTCAACACCTCTGGAAACCCCAGTTGCTTCGTTGTTCAGTTGCCTTACTCTTGGTTGAGTGGGGAGTGGGCGTGGCAATTTATTCACAAACTGTGTGCCGAGTAAATTGACTTATTTACACTTAATTTGGTGTGCAAAACGGTTAATTCCCAACCTCTGGGATCCAGGATGTTGTAGAAGATTAAACGCGTCAGCTGGGCCGATTATTCAGAGGCTTAATTTATTTGCACTGTTGATTCAAATTAAATTTGCAAGATATTCTTGTTATTGTTTAATCAAACCAGCTATTTAAACTCTGAATAATTAGAAGAGAATTGTATTTAACTAAGTAAATTGAAAATTAAGGCAAAATGGTAATAGAATGAAAATGAATTGAATTCTGTTTACAATTTAAAAACTTTTCTTTACCATTTTCCCCATTTACAGCAAACTTTTCGGCTATTTAAATAAATTGAGCGAAACTCAAAGTGAAATTTTGCGTTTCACTTGTCAGTTTATTCAGCTGCCGTTGAATCAATTCAAATTACAAAAGTTTCTGATAAAGTAAATTGCTCATAAAGTATGTTCTCTCTCTCGGTACACATAAAATAACAAATAGAGCACAAAACAACACACAACAAACAAACAAACACAGCAACATGAGATAAATGACTGCGGCAAATAAGATAAGTAAATAAGTTTTTTGGAGCAGGGTTCCAAATTAACTGGGTCAAAAATCAAATGGCGACAGATCAAACGAAATGTGTCTGGTAAAGCGAAACGTTGACAAAGAAGAGGAAGCTCAAAATAGTATGGAAAACCATCAAAAAATTATGCAGAAAGTGTGTAGACGGGGGAAGTATCGAAGTGTAGAAAACAACCAAAAAGTTGTCATAGAAAAGATGCAAAAACAAATAAAATCAAGTGGGAGGCACTTTGAAAATTGCCACGTTATGCTTGAGCTGTTGTGAGGAAAGACAAGGAAAAGGAGGAAAGCAAAGAGCGTGGGGAAAAGTCAAGAGAGTCACGAAAAATAATACAACAAAATATTGAAGCACTCTTAATGAGAAGAGACCCGAGCAAAAGTCCACACAATCTTCCCGGGACACAAGGCACACAAACCATTGAGTAACGAGGTCCAAGCACACACAAGGGGAAGGCCATTGTCATTGTTGTCATAATTGGAAATGGAAAGTGAATATGCGGTAAAATGTACGAGTGTGTGTGTGTGTGTGTCTCTTGGCCAGATGAGACACACTTGGCCAAGGCTCTTCTCTTGCTGGGGTTTGGTAGTAGGCGTGGATTCCAATTGAATGAGATCTAGAGATTGGCCTAATAGTATTTGTCTACGAAGGTCATGACAATGCATACCCTGTATTTTTTAAACAGTCGAAATACAAATCGCAATTCAAGTTATAAATTCGAGCTGTTACCATACTAATGAGAAACTAATCGTTTTGGCTTTCTTTATGGCAACATCATGCCATATTCATTATCAGATATAATAATCGACACAGGATATTGTCCCACATATAATCAATTGGTCATTTGAGCCGATTAGAAAGATCTCTTTAAATAAATTTAAAGCTTTCTTTAAATCAAACTAAATCATAAAAAACTTTCATTCCCTTTTTATATGTTTTAGTATATCTCTTAGTCTTCCCTAGCTTTGCTAATTCATACTATTCCCAATAAAGAATATTGAAAATTATGGTGTATTCGTTTTAAAAGCGTAATTTGTAATGAGTTTGCTTAACGACCGACAAAAACTGTTAGTTGTTTTATCTTATCAGTAACAGGTACAAAAGTACATATATGCCCCACATGTCTGTAGAACTGCCTGAAAACTAGAAAAATTAACTAAAATGAAAAAACACAAATAGCGCATATGATATTTTTAAAATTGAACAGAAATGGGAAACTGGGCAATCGATTCAAAGTTAGATACCGTGAAACATCATTAATTCAACAAAGCGATGCCAATTATTAAAGTTGTACAACATTTTACGCGATCTATAAATACAATTTACGTTCTATTAGCATCACGTTTGTTTGCACTTTAGTTTAAATGCGTCGAGCCAATGCATTAAATGCCTCAAAGCATTTTCCTATCTGATCAGCGGCGGTTCAAAGTTCTATATAATCATGGCAGTACATGTGCTTGATAATGGCGCAATGACACTAGCTTAAAGTACAATAATGACCAGCCATAGTGAGAAGTGCTTTAAGCAAGTGCATTAACTTTGTAGTTGGTTAATCGCTTCATAAAACATGTTTTATGTTTGCTTAGTTGAAAGATCATCGTTGACCTTTAACAACGTCTCAGTCTATGACAAATCAAGACTAATCAAATCGGGAGTTGCCGACTTAAAGATACCCTATAGGTTGCTCATCTATTCTGTTTGTTTGAGAAAACACTTTTATGGAGATAATATTGTATTTAACTAAACAAAATATCAAACAATTATATCTGCATTAATCATCATTATTAAAAGTATTTTATTTTAATAATATTTAGAACATTTTAATTCGACTGATGATAATTCGATGATGATAATTTGAATTTATACTATAGCTTGTATCTCTCCTACAAAAATCTGTTACCAACCATAAATATTAATAAGAGTTAAGATACCCATTTGCAAGACTAAGGTTACAGGGTACAGTAAACAAACGCCAAATGGTCGCATATATCGCAATAAAAATAATTGTTTAGCTAAAACAGTAATTATTTATACGAATACAATTTAAAACTAGTATAAACAAACAAACATATAAGTATAATTTGGAATGTAAGTGTGTACATATCACAATACAGCTTGAATCCCGTTAAAGCATTTGCATTTGTTGTTTTGATTGTTGTTGTTTTGCCGGTGTGGAAATTATAAAAGCTTCAACGCCATTGTTAAATGAAGCAAAAAGTGTGCCTACTGTTGAGCACATAAACATTTCAATGCCCATCAGCAATGGTATAAAACAAATAACGGAAAATACAACAACAATCTCAATATATTATATTATTGTTTAATTTAAACGACAGGTCTCCATTTGCACTGGGCAGTAATTAATTTCTGATGTGTGTTTAAAATGTGTTTGCCTTAAATTGGTCGCTTTCAACTTTTCATGCTGTCGACAGTTTTTCATTCACAGCGCGATAAGAAATACAATAAAACGGCAAACAATATATCGCTTACCATGCAAACAACAACAACAACCGCATTTCCCCCTTCCTACTCTCGACTATATCCCCCTTGTTGTGACCACAAACAACATTTCATTAAAGACTGCTACACATTTATTGTTGACCGCGTTTTGTGGTTTTCTAAATTTGTTTAGGTTTTATTATTTACACCATATACCTTTTATATAATTTCTTGTGAATGGCAATTTTGTTTTTCTACCTGTTTCGAATGTAATATTGTATAAACAATTGAGAACAATACTGGATTACATGAATTGGTTACATGACAACTTTTCAATTAAATTACCGCTTTTTAAGCCATGTTCATGAAATGTTAATACCGTGTGTTCAATTGTGGCAATTCCACATCGATTAATCGACGGCAAATAAAGTTTAATTTATAGACAATAAATATTTCAAACTGACAGCATTGCCTGTAAACTAAACATTATTTAAATAACTGAAAAAGCATCTTTGAAATCTCAGTAGCATCTATAACTCACACAGTTCTTGATAGGATATGGCTTAAAAGTAAATATTTAAAGTTAATGTTTACTAAACAACAAAAATGCACTTAACAAGTTTATGCGAAAGCTGAATTTGTGTAAAGCAAGCGAGCAATCTCTCATATCAACTTTAGGTTCTAAATAAATACCAGGTCTAATACAAATTTAAAGGGTATTCCAAAAGAAACATTGACTATACGATTTTTTGTCATTAGAACAAGCACAAGTCTCTCTGTTCGAGTACAACGTAAAGTTCTTTCGTTTGTCGCACAAAGTCAAATCAATTAAAAAAATAAGCAGTTTTATTTTTGGCAATTTCCGCTCATAAACGAAAAAAATGTCAGAACACAGTGAGATGGCCGGAGACTTGGCCAACGTGAGCAACCTGCAAATGGCAAAATAAAATCACGTCTGACTGATGCGTCAACCGAGCGACTGCAGACAAATTCAATTTGCTTATCAAATGAGAGAGAGACAGAGTAATCGTGTTCTTTTTAAGCTTAAGCTCAATTCGATAATTCGAAGAATCTGAGCAAAGTAATTGAACATTTAATCGGCAAAAGTATTGTTCACTTATCAGGTCAATTGGCAGGCACAATGGTGTGACAGGGACAGTATCATGCCCATGCACACGTGCACACATACATACACCGGTGGTAAAAACACACACGTTATCAATATTGCCAACTTGTTTGATTAAAAAGCTGCTGCTGATAACGCAGCTGGGAAATCGCCGCGCGAAGTTGCATAAAAAGTGTAGCCGAAAATGACAGCAGGGCGAAAATGAGACAGGCAGAGAGACAGAAGGAGAAAAAAAGCCAAAAAGGCAGAGAGAGGACAGCTGTCAGACAAGTGAGTCACGCCAAAAAAATATTGTAAGCTTCAGACTCTCCCTTAGCCACAGCGGCAACAAAAACAGCAAAATATTGGTAACGTGGCAGAGACGCTTTTTAACGATGTTGACAACGTATGCAAATGAACATTTATTTTTGTTATAAACGGATTGCATCCGCTGTATGATAATAATGTAAATAACTTTGAATATATTAGTTAAATTTTGATACTTTGTTTTTGTTGCCACTCGTTACGTCATCTTTGAAGTCATGTAAACAACAACAAATTCGCAATTGCTGAATGAGAGTGAAATGATAAATGCGCCTCGTATTGATAATAAAGCAAGAGTTTTTGCGTCGACCGTGACGATAAAAAGTTAAAGTAGAAAGTTAATATATTTTAAAGCAATTGCAATGCAGTTGGCAACGCGGCTCAAGTAACTGTAACAAATACAACGATAGCGAGTATATGAGAGAGAATGAGAGAGCAGCGCGAGAGCGTCGCATCTGAGGACAAATGAGCGTAAAATCGATTTGTCACAATCAGCGGCTTGTACACGTTTTGAACCTTAGTTGGCCAACAAATTGAGAATAGTTTATTTAACAATCAAATACTTACAATTCCTTGATCTGCATTTTTTCCGAATGTATTGCTACGCTGATTTACTGTTGTCGGGCGGCACACACGCACAGCGTAACGATTGGAAGCGATTCCGAGATCCGATGGAGAGAGTGAAAGAGAGAGGGAAAATTTTGATTTAGATTTCTTTGAATTTTTATGTGTTGCACTTGAATGCAACCTTCACACACGCGATCGCTGGGGAAGATGCACTTTATAGCGTCGATTTTTCAATGACAGTGGGAAAGATATTTCTGATTTAGTCTTTCCACATAACTTTTACAAACTATTTTTATGTATAATTGCAACGGCGGCCTTTGACTGCCCACTTTTTATGTAGTTTTTTTTTTCTTTTTGTTGCATGTCGGCAAAAAGCACGAGTCATACGCACACTCACACGCACACCCGCTCTCAAATACAAACACGCTGTCACATACAGACACTCAAATACTTCTTCCGCCAACTATAATTTGTACACGTACAACTTCTATTGCTAATTGTAGTTGCCTGCCGTTTTGTTTACTCGCGGAAACGCTTTGCGTATTCAGTTTCAGCAGTAAAAGTAATTGATTTTTGTTCACGACGACGAGTTGTGTCGTTTCGTTCTGAAAAGTTCAAATGAACGGATCATTAAGATGAACCAATGAACTTATTCAGTCAATCATGAACTAAATCGTTCATTTGAGTTCTGTTCGCGACGACGAGAAGAAGTGTGACCGAACTATCGAAACAAAAATTTACCGCACAACATTGCTGTGATAATACTACGATTGTCTTTTGTTCGTGACTACCTATCGATATTTATCACAATGTATCCATCGCTTAGGGCTGTTGATATTTTAAAAATATAAATATCGTTGATATTTTAATATGAAAACAATTTGATTATTCGTCGTTTCGTGAAGAAAAAAAAGTGGCGGCAAAAGCTAAAAATACTGGTGAAAAATAGCGCATGATAATATCGTACAATTATATTGATATTATCGTTTTAAAAGAATATCACTTAAAAATATATCATCACCAAAAATTAATTATCGATATATTGATATTATATCAACAACTTTACCATCGATAAATTGATCGTTCATAGTAATCGAATTGTTGCACGTGTAAAACGCAAAACATAAATGCAGTAATAAAACAAAATGGGTAAATTAAATGTTACGGTACTGCGCTACCTCACAAAAGAGGACTTTCGTGTACTGACTGCCATCGAAATGGGAATGAAGAATCACGAGCTAGTGCCTGGTCCACTGGCCGCTGCCATTGCCAACCTCAAAACTGGCGGAGTCCACAAACTGCTAAAGGAGCTGTGCAAGCACAAGCTTGTATCCTACGAGCGTGGCAAGAAGTGTAAGTTGTGCGTTTATGAGACTCTTGATTGCCACTGCTGACAGCTGTCACTTTCCTTTTCCAGATGATGGCTATCGTTTGACCAACACAGGATACGATTACCTGGCCCTCAAGTCGCTAACACTTCGCGGGTCTGTTAGCTCATTTGGCAACCAGATTGGCATTGGCAAGGAGTCCAATATCTATGTGGTTGCCGACGAGGATGGCACCCCCATTTGCCTGAAGCTGCATCGCCTGGGGCGCACCTGTTTCCGCAATGTCAAAGCAAAGCGTGACTACCATGGACGCCGGCACAAGGCCTCCTGGTTGTACCTGTCGCGAATCTCGGCGACTCGCGAGTTTGCCTACATGTCCGCGCTGTACGATCGCGGTTTTCCCGTGCCCAAGCCCATTGATTTCAATCGCCACTGTGTGCTGATGGATCTGGTGAACGGTTGGCCAATGTGAGTTACTTCAAAAATTCGATTATTATATTTTAAATTGATTAACTTGCTTTTAAGGACACAAGTCCATGAGCTGCTGGATGTTCCCCAGGTCTATGACGATCTTATGAACCTCATTGTTCGCCTGGGCAACTCTGGCGTTATTCACGGCGATTTCAATGAGTTCAATTTGATGCTCACTGATGAGGGTAAACCCATTCTGATTGATTTTCCACAAATGATGTCCACCTCCCACGAGAATGCTGAATTGTAAGCGAATAGAAAGCATTCCCATATCCAGTTCCTCATCTTTCAATCTTCAATAGCTTCTTTGAGCGTGACGTGACCTGTGTGCGTGAGATGTTCCGCCGTAAGTTCGCGTACGAGAGCGAAGATTATCCAAAATTCAGTGATCTTGTACGTGAAGATGACCTGGACGCTGAGGTGCACTGCACTGGCTACGGATTCACAAAGGAAATGGAACAAGAGCTGCTCCAGGAATATGGCATGGTTGAACTGGACGAGCAGGATGAAGAGGATGGCGAACAGACAGTCGATGATGAGCCCCCAATTTTGGTGCCTTCCGCAAACGCCGAGATCGATGAGTGCCGCAGGCAGTTGGAGAACGAGGTTACCTACAGTGAGACGAAAGTCACCCAGAAAACAGATGACGCCATTCGACGATACATCGAATCATGTACACAATACTTGGGCAATCTGACCGTTGGTCCTGAAGTCTCGGATGAAACTATAGTTGCAGCACCAAAAATCATAGAGTCGTTGCCGGCTATTACTTCTCCAGTCGAAGTGGTGAAAGAGAAAATTATCGAAGCTGTCCCAACTACCACGGAAACTACTCAAGAAATTGAAGATGCACACTCTATCAGCTCCAATGACTTGGAGACGGATGACGTGGCGGAGCTAGCGGGTCTTGATCCCAATTCTCGCGAGTATCGCCTCAAGGCGGTCAAACAGCTGCTCAACGATGCACGCAGTCAACGCTCTTACTCCACAACAGCCAGTACGATAGCTCCTTCCGTGATCACCGATCGCATTCGCCGCAACATGGACGTGAAGGAGAAGCGGGAGCAACGCAAGCGTTGTGTTGCCAAGGGAGAGGCAAGTGCTGTGCATCGTCATCGAAAGGAGAACAAGGATGTTGTCAAAGAATATGCGGGCTGGGATTTTTAAATAAGTTCTGTTTTACGTGGATGAACTTAAGTGTATATATTCATCTATGTAATCTATATATTGTTTTAATCATAATATAGCTACATTAACTTTTGATTTATCCTTATATCCTTTAACATAATACTGAAATATTTACAAGTTTTAATGCAATTTGGGAATGGTTGAAAATATTGGAAACTTTAAAAAATGTATGGATGGACAGAAAAATTGTACAGGAGATACATAACAGTGTTCAAGTAAACTTTCTAAGTTATTAAATATAAAGGACACGTCAGCAAAGCATCTGATAATTCTCGAAGCGTCGGATAATGAACTCTGTATTTACTCATAAAACTTTTACAGGGCTTTAAGCGTTACACGAGCTATGAATATATGAGCTCGATTGCAAATGTTTTTTTTTAACCATATTTAACAGCTTGTTTGCTAACATCTTAAAATAACATTTGTGTATATAAAACTTCAAGATTTGTATATACTTCATACAGTTTCTTTCATGACGTTATGAAATTAGTTTATGATCTGGATAAGTTATCTTTCAGTTTATTTTTCTTCGCAAATGCATAATTTGTAAAAAATTTGTTTAGATGAGTTTTCCTTTGCTTATCTTCCCATTTGTTCCTTACATTTTTTCATCTTTAAAATCAGTGTTAAGTTTTTAAAAAACAATGCAAATAAATATTTATTTATATTTATTTA
>JBAMBL010001217.1:0-13541 GCA_037043405.1 Drosophila subquinaria | reverse complement strand
CCACTTCTTGAGCACTTTGACTTAATTCTTTACTCACATATGCAACTTTAACAACTTTAACTTTTTTTGTAACAGGTGACTTTTTAAATTGTTTTTTCTTTTACTGACTGAGGCGATCACACACATAAAAGAATTTTTTTTTTTCACAGTTTTCTTTTCGTTTTGTAGGCAAAAAAAAATTGTCACGGAAAAAAAATTGTCTTATTTAATCAACTACCTGCATTGGCTAATATATATATGTAGATACATATGCTTATAAAAAATTTATATTCTCTTGACCAACTCCTATACCACACACACTTCACTGGTTAATAATTTTTCTTGCAGAATTTGGGGGTTTAGATGAGATGTTGTTGTCAAAAGAATTTTGATGAGTAAGTAACCCTCGTTGGGCTCTTCCAGCCAGATGACGAAGTGAATCCAATTGCCAACTTTAGTGGCCACGCTAATCGTCTTTGTATGATAAGCAAAAGTGGAGCACTATAGTATGGTTGAAGTAAAAATTAGTTTTACGTGAAGCCAAAAATATTAGCAATGCGATCATACCTTTGCTGGTGAGAGTACTAAAGAGTACGAAAAAGACTTTTTTATTACACCAGTTAGCGGATGCCTCCGGATTTGGTTTTATTTGACCACGTGAGAGTCTGTAATCCCGTAGCTTTCAGAACCACTGGTTTTGGCCAAATCCAAACCAGGGATTTAGGGGGCCGTCGGATTTCCTTTTTTTTTCCTCCAAAAAAAATGGGGATCGTGTCAGCTCACACGGAGTAGAAAATAGTGGAGCACGCGGTGTCCAGTGGCCAAATTAGGTGCTGGCGCTTGACAACTTCAAGTAGGTTTTTCGATCGGCAGAAGAGAACTTATGCTGCGCTGCCGTGGCTTTTATAGGTCAGTAATGAAAAAGCTTTCCGAGTGGAGAGCGTTAAGTAGGGTGCGATTAGCGAAGCTCATTAACAGATTTCTATTAATAGAATGTTACTGCATGCAAAAGTATGCTGTACATAAAGACGGCTCTGCGTAAGCTTAGCTTAGCATAAAAGCACTTGTCTTGCACATTAAGTGGACTGCAAGCTTGAATTATTGGCGGTTACAACGCAGGCGACAAATTTGTCGAAAATGAAGCGCTGTAACTATATAAATTTATACGTATTGCCAACCGACCATTACACCACCCGATAATATTACACCGCTAGACGGACATATTAGCGGGAATCAGCTTCGAATATCTTTCGCGTGATAAGTACCTATTTCCTTTCCTTGCAAATCCTCTAATTGGTAAAAACTATTACCAAGCTTTTTTCGAATCCTACATTTTACAAATTGCGGTCCCAACTTAGCGTTGAAGTTTTGTGAGAACTTGCTAAGTGCAAAATTTCTTCTAAACACTTCTTGTCCCTCCTTAAAGGAAACAGGCTTGGAACGCAAATTATATTGGGCTACATTACGCTCATACGCATGGCGAATATTGACTTGTAAATCCTTTCGCAATAAAGCCAAGTTATCTGCTCTTTCCAACGACAAAACTGGCTCCTCTAAAAGTGACAAATCCTTTAAGAGACGATAATCTGCCCCATGGGTAATCATATCGAGTCCAAAAAGGGCTTTATAGGGAGAAACACCTAATGATTGGTGCAAAGAGGATCGTAATGCACACGAAATGGCTGAAATATTTTTATCCCAATCTGTTTGGTCTGCCTTTAGATACGCACGAACTGCAGCGAGAAGCGAACGATTCACACGTTCTGCCGCATTGCATTGTGGCGAATACAACGCAGTATAGACATGTCTTATGCCTAGCTCAGTAAGGAACGCGTTAAAATCATTAGCTCGGAACTGTTGGCCATTATCACTCACTAGAGTCTCGGGCACTCCAAAGCAGTGAAACACTTGTTTTAACAAAAAGTCTTGTATTGCAGAGGCGGTAAATTTCTTGAGTGGATGGAGCCAATGAAATTTACTGAAATGATCTAAGACTATCAATAGTCCAACATTTCCGTTTTTACTTCTTGGATAAGGTCCTAATATATCAACATAGAGCCTCTGAAAAGGTCTACATGTGGGGGATTGTAATCCCATGGGAGGTCGAAGGACATGGTTCGGCGCTTTTGTTTCTTTACATGTGTCGCAGTTACGAATGTAATTACGTACATCATTTTCCAATCCAGGCCAGTAAAGATTTCTGCGCAGCTTTTCAATTGTCTTTTGCATCCCACAGTGCGATGAAACCACACTATCGTGAGCTTGCTTGAGAACATCTGCTCTAAGTCTGGTGGGAACCCATAATTTCCACAAGCTCTTATCCTGAGCTTCAATACCTGTAGCATGTTCGGTTTTTATGTATATAAATTGATCAGCTATCTTGATATCGGGAAATTTGGATTGTTGAAGAACAAATTTATCTTTTAATTCCTTGTAGTCAGAGTCAAAGAAAGCAGTGGATTCCAAGTCAATGGTTGGACCAATTTCCAGCTCTGCCACTTCATCATCACTTATTCTCGACAAGGCGTCGGGAACAATGTGATATTTTCCTTTCCTGTGCGAAATTGTGAATTTGTAAGGCTGCAAACGGAAAATCCACCGAGCAAGTCTTCCAGCTGCATTTTGTTGACGCATTAACCATAAGAGACTCGAGTGGTCAGTTACAACCTCGAATTCTTGTAACTCTAAATAACACCTAAACTTTTCAATGGCCAAGATGACTGCCAGGCACTCTCGCTCTATCACACTGTAATTTCGTTGAGCACGACTCAACTTTTTAGACATATACGCGATTGGCAGTTCATCGTTCTCAGGCGATAACTGAACTAGAACGGCACCAATTCCAAAATTACTGGCGTCGCAGTGAAGGTAAAATTTCTTCTGAAAGTCAGGGTTCTGTAAAACCGGTGCAGAGGTGAGAATGGCTTTTAATTTTTCCATCGCCTCTTGTGCTTCTGCTGGCCAAACAAACTTCTTCTTATTGGATAACACATCCGTTATTGGACATGTCAAGTCTGCATAATTGTGGATAAAACGTCTATACCAACCACATATTCCAAGGAATCCACGAACCTGCTTGAGATTCTTAGGTGGTGGCCAGTTCTTGATACAATCGATTTTTGCGGGATCTGTGCAGATACCACCGCTACCACTAACGTAACCTAAATAGTTGACGCTATTTACACAAAAATGGCTTTTGTCAATATTTAAAGTTAAATTTGCTTTACGGAATTGTTCTGCGAGACGAACCAAAACGGATAAATGTTCGGAAAAATTTTCGGAAACAATACAAACATCGTCTAAATAACCAAACACACAATGACGAAGATCTGGGGGAATCCGATCGTCCATGAGTCGACACATTGTAGCAGGAGCATTGCAGAGTCCAAAAGACATAACCTTAAATTGGTACAATGGTCTGCCCGGGATAGTAAACGCCGTCAATGGTCTCGATTCTTTCGTCAACTCGATTTGCCAATAGGCATCTTTAAGATCGAGCTTGGAAATAATATTCGCTTTTGGCATACGCGCAAAGATTCCCTCAATGCTTGGAAGCGGAAATGCGTCTTTCTTGGTAGCATCATTTAGTTTGCGTGCATCTAAACACAGACGGATCTTGTTGGGTTTCATAACAAGTCGCATAGGTGAGCTCCAGGCACTGACAGAAGGCTCTATAACCTCAAGTTCCAACATCCGGTCAATTTCTTTGTAAAGAAGAATTTCAACTGCTGGGCTGACAGGGTAAAAACGTTGTTTTACGGGTCTTGAATCACCAATATCGATGTGGTGTTGAATTAACGAAGTGCGACCTAATCTTTCTCGGCAGTTTGGAAAGAGATTTTTCACCACCTCCAACTGCTGTGATTGGACACTTGACAACGGATATAAATTTGTGTCAGCTACTTTACTAGTACAAAGTCGTTTCTCAGACTCAGTAGATGTCGATTCGATAGCACTAATTACATGAGGAGCTAACGAAAATATTTTCCAAAAATCTACACCTAATATGAGCCTTTGTTTTATCGCAGGGATTATGTACAACTGTATTGGTTTAGTCGTGTCTTTATAATTCATCGCTACCGTGATTACGCCGATAACCTCGTGAGAATTTCCATCAGCTGATTTCACGTGCGATTTAAGGGGCTTAAATTCAGGTAAAGCACAAAATTGTTCCAACGCTAATGAGGAACCAATACAACTTACGTTTGCGCCGGTGTCTAAGAGACCGTGTTCTGTAAATTGTAAAAATGATACTTCTGCATAACAACGCGAGTCATTTCGATTATTGAATATAGCAGAAAATAATAGTTTGCCATAATGCTTTATGCGCTTAAAATAATTTTTACATCGAACTGTATTTCTAGATTTTAAAGGACTAATTTCATTAAAAATTCTATGTCTAACTTCTAAATAATTTCTAAGTCGCTCATGATAGGGGCGACGATGCAAAAAGTCATCCGGAGTATTCTGTTCACCCTGTAATCTTTTCAAAATTGTTACAGGCGGAGAGGATTCTACGGAAAGACTGGGGACTGTGTCAGTGGCAATCAATCGGTCGGGGGCATCCTGTTGTTGGTGGACGCTCCCTTCTGGCGGTTTTCCGATATACGCTGAATACATTTCTTGCATTGTGGCTTATACACATTAAGTGCACCACAACCATAGCAAAATATTCGACGCTGAGCAAGACAGTTTTCCCATACGTGTCCCTGCACATCGCAATTCCAACAGGTGGCATTTGAATGGCGAATTGCAGCGATCTCTTGTTCTGAATTAACATCTACACTTAAGTCATCTTCTGCATCTACTTCTTCCACTGCGTATACTTGACGCCGCTGTAGAGGCTGCTTCGGCTTGGGAACACCTCCAGCACAACTGCTTATCTCAGTGACCAAGTTCTCGTGCATCTGTACTAATTTTCGCAACTGTCCTACAGAATGCACAGTAGGGTGTCCCTTATTTGGTCAAAGTCAATATCTTTAAACGCATACGGGCTAGTTTGTTCATTAGGTCCTAAAGCACTCAGAAATAAATTTTTACCTCAATCGGAGTATGATAACCCGTGCCGACTTGATCGGAAAATTTAAAGATTATATGGAACAACAAAAATTTTTTTTTTAATTTTTTTTTATATTGTTTATTAGGTCCTAAAGACAAGTTTTCACCTTAATCGGAGTACGATAGCCCATTCAAATTTGCATCGAAGCATGAAAAATCTGTATTTTAAGACTGATTATACATTTTTCGATGATTCTTCCTGTCTCGATGCAAATTTGAACGGACTATGTACTCCGACTTAAGGTGACAACTTGGTTTTGAGTTCTTAGGACCTAATCCACGCTCTAAAAAAAACATTAAAAAAAAGAAATTTTGTTGTTCCATATAATCTTTAAATTTTCCGATCCAAGTCGGCGGGTTATCATGCTCCGATCGAGGTAAAACTGTATTTCTGCGTGCTTTAGGACCTAATGAACAGAACTAGCCGTATGCTTGTAAAGCATATTGACTTTGACCAAATAAGGGACACCCGAATGCACAGGTTGATATAGTAGCTTGATGCACGTGCTTGTGGTAACGCCAGATTGTTTTTACAGAATTTCCCGCAGCTCTTCCTCTTCAATTCAGGACATGACGACTTATGCAATTAGCAGAAACCGCGCTCTCATAAAATTGGCAAAACTTTCACCATGCTTTTGCTTACGGGAACGTATTTCCTCTTTGCTAGCGAACTCTGATTTGTAATCTCTATATTGTTGACGTAAGGCAAGGCAAAACTCCGACCAGGTAATGCGATCCACATTCTTGTGGTAACGCCAATACAAATCCCGCGCTCTTCCTACAAACAGGATATGCATATGCTTGCACAAAGCGCTTAAATCTCCATCTAAAGTTTCGTCGGTGAGCACTTTTACCCGATACATAAATTCATCTACACTCAAACCTTCAGCAGAGCCATCGAACTGTATGTTCCATTTCTGCATTATCTGGGCAACTTTACTAGGAGGCACCGATGTGCGACTTGCTGATGTAGTCTGGGCTGATGGTGATTGCTGAACGATAGCAATAGGATTAGGGCTCACTGCTAATGAAGTCATTAATCGTGTCACAGTTTGTTCGATCATATTCTGTATCAAAGAATAATCAATCGACACAGGTTCTTCTCGGCGCGTGTTGACTGAACGATAGGGACGTCCTCTTCTTCTTGGATTTCCTCCACGGAACAAAGAACGGTCAGGTGGATTAGTACCATTAGTACCATTGCTTGCATCTAACTCTGGCAACGGATCATCACTCACTTCCAAAGGGCGAGAATCTGAAGAAACTCCTTGAGTTGCGACCTCCTGCATAGTTCTAGCTAAGTTTCGTGTTACCATCCGATTACTAGGACCTGCACCTGAAGGATCTGCTTGCCTTGGACGAGGAGAACAGTTTCCTATAACAACTTTTAGATCTTGTATATGTACCGGAGTGGCACAATCTGGACAAGTATTGTTGGTTTGTAACCAACCCTCAAGACAATTTTTATGAAAAATGTGTTTGCAACTGATCATGTAACATGATTGAGTATCTGTCATAATCTGTTTACAGATATTGCAATTCTTTGCAGGAGCATCAGAAGATGCTGGCGTCAGCTGGGGACTATGTGTAAGAGTCATAATAATTCCAACTACAATTTTTAATAGGGGGCAAACATAATGATTCGAGTGAATAGAAATTAATGTACAAAAAAACAGCTTTTGATAACGAAATAGAATGATATTTTAATACTGGGCTATTGCACTTAACATCAGATAGATTGATAGAGGCTGTGTATTAATTTTCCAAAGCATTTTCCTCTCAGAAAAATGCACCAGGAATATTTATAAAACTTTACCAAATCTTCCAATTTTATCCTTTAACGGATATGAAAACCAAATTATCACTTCAAATAATATTAGCGAGCTCACAAAACAGCTGATGTATCCTCATTCGGCAGCGTATTTAATCTCAGCTAAATACACAAGATTCCAGAAAAAAGGTACTACAGTCCCTTGCAGACTTACTGAAAAAAAATTGAAAAAAAAACGAAAATGGTAATCGAAGACAAACGAGCTTTGGTTGCAAGCGCTGCAATAGCTATAGTGTCGAAGGCTATGATAGATTATTTACTTTTCACAAATGGTTGTATATTGTCATTAACCATATATGTCGGCAATGCATTCGATCTCAGCCAAATACTAAAGTTCCAATACATATATGCTCAATACAACTGTATACCATTCACCTACTAGTATAGAGTAATCATAATACCAGTATCACTGTAAAGCAAAATCTCTCAGCTACTCAAAAATCCGGGATGTGTGGCTACTAACTCAATATCGACAACATATACTAATATATCCGCACAATATTAATGTTAGCATGCCCCACGTTGGGCGCCAAAACTTATGTAATGCATCAGTTGGGCATCGCATTTAAAAAAAAGAAAAACACGAACGCCTTTCCATGAACCATTTTTTCACAGCGGAGTTCGGGACCCTTTTTTACCCTAGCTCTTTCGGGATGGGGTGGGGTTGCTGTGTCCGGTGGCTCTGACTACATAAACTTAATTATTGTAGAGTCCCTCCTGAACCTAAACTGTAAAGAACAAATCTTTCAAGCGAACCACTCATATAAATCAAAGGCCAATGTAGAATGAGTTTTCTTGTTCGCATAAATAAAAGTCGGTTGAATTCAAACTATTTTGTCGCTGTTGAAATGTGCGGGATCTAGGATGAAAATCGATCCTCGCGGTCTGTACCCACCCACCATGAGTCTCTGGGGCGAACAATTAGAGACTCCCAAAAAAAATCTATCACATCGAATTCCTATGCAGCCCCCATAAGAAATAAAAACTTAAGCAATCATTTCAATTTCCATTGTTACTTAAATTATTTATTACCAAGCATTTCATGTAATTCTTTTGATTATAAAGTTAACTAATTTTTACATTTTTGATATTTTTAACTAAGTGAATGAGAACTTTTTTTACATTTAGGGTATTCACTTAACTGTGGCAGCCTGGCAGATGGCACATGTCCCAAACTTGAACGTGAACAGCCCTTTTTGTTTTAAATCTGCCCAGTCAGCTGTTTTTTGGTTTTACATTGAGTTTACTGTCATTTTTATTATTTTATTTCAATAAATTTGCCTGATGCTTCGAAAAGCGCCAAGCATTTTTGTAATTAAAAGTAAAAAGTGCAGAAGTAATTGAAGCTTTGTAAAATTCGTATAGAGAATTTGTTGCATTTTATCATATTTCATTAATAGTAGATGCATGGCGAGATCAGTTGGATTCTGAAATTGACGATATTTTGGATGACTTTATAGAGGATGCCATGGCCATTGTCGTCGGAGTCAATATCGCGTTGGAGTCAAAGCTGCTTTAGAGTCCTCAAAGGGAGGTATTGCAGGTTTTTAAGATGATATTGATGAAAGACGGAAACTAACTATGATGGTCACACTGAGGCTGAACCCCGTGGTGAACCCTGTTTGGCGTCAGAAAGCAAGAGAAAGATTTTGTGTAATTTTATATTTAAATAAAATCTAAGATATATATGTGCATATATACATGATTGTAACTTATTTAAGCCAAGCTCTAGTTTTAGAATCCTCTCCTTTTGATCCAGCTGTTGTTGCTTATGCTTAAAATCATATTCAACATTCCATTAATTGTCTTTCCTTTCCAACTTCAGTCTGCGCTCCTCTCTACCCCTTTGCTTCACGAAAAATATATCAACCTGTTGCGTCCCTAAACAACAGCTGTCAAAACTTTCGCACTAATAATTGACAAAAATACTAAATTTCGATTGAAAATATCGATTATTAATCGTGTTTTTATCATCTCTACATGGGCATATATGCCAGACTTTTCGTAGTCAAGGGTCCGGGTCTGACATCATGGCACGACATTTTTCAGTACAAGTTGTTGTTGTGACGTTTGGGAAATGTGCCATGTGCCAGGCTGCCACAGTCAAGTGAATACCCTAATTGTTTGTTTTGTTCTTTTTATTACAGTGCGTGTATGTGGGTTTCGGACGGTGTGCAATATATATTTATAGATTTTTCCCAGTAAACAAATTTTCGTATCTATATAACTTTATTATAGTTTATCTAATTGATGCATTTATTTTAAAAAAAAAATATTTCTTTTCAAACATTTCATTATAGCTTTTCTTTGTTTCGTATTTTTTTTTTTTTTAAACTAAATATAATTCTATCTCACGGTTGTTTTTTTTTCTTTTAGCTAACTCACTTATTTCCTAGAATTGGTATTTTTATTGGTTTTATTATTTATTTATCAAGTGGACGAATACTTTTTGTTAATATTGTGCCAATAAATTAACCGTTTTATGCTGTTGTGACGTCTTTTATGTGTATGATTGCATATGCTCAGGGTATATTTCAAAGCTTTTGTCATCAATATGTCGCCTGCTTATTGAAAATAATACAATATGTGTAAGTATTGTACATATGTCTGTGTGTGTGCGAGATCTGTCCGCTTTGTTATATCCAGGCGTGTATATCTGCAGCTCTGCGCTGTGCCTTGTCACATGTCTGGGAAGGTACTTTTTCATTGATTGCTTGCGTAATTTGAACAGCAACAAGCAGATCATCATACAAAACATCGCTATCATCGCTCCACCATTGCCATAATAAACGTCAATTTCTTTTTTTGTGAGTTTCATTTCACAAAATTCTATGAAAAATATTGACAAGGCTTTGGTTAAAACTAGCACACAAAGTGTGGGAAATCCACACAGATACAAATATGTATTTATTTATTTGAACTTGGGTGAAGTTTGAGTATTTGTTTTTGGTTTGTTATTGTGAACCAATTTCAATAATGGCTCGTTTCAAGATCGCATTAAATATGCATGTTGCAAATGCCAATGCACACTTAAGGACATGCAGGACATGCAAAATTGGACTATGTGTGTGTGAGTGTGTGGTCCTGTCTGTGATTTTGGCCAAATGCCTTGCACGTAGTCACATAAATTCCTAAGTCAAAGACACACATTGGGCTCTTCTTCAATAGAATTCACTTACATATACACGTAGATAGATATATATTAAGTATTCGGCGTATCTAAATTTATGTTGTGCTTTGTTCGCTTTCGATTCGTGCAGGATTTGACTCGTGTCCTAATTGAAACATGCTCGTAAATACATTAAAGCCAAATAGGACAAAATAATGATGCTGATTAATTCAATCAGGCGAAATGGCGGAACGCCTACTTCTTGGTTTACCAATGTGCCAAATGGTTCGCTCATAAGCCCAGTTCTGAGTCCGACCATCTTACGGAAATGTTTAGAATTCCGTTTCAGTCACCATCTCCGTTTTGTTCTCGTGTTTAGGTTCAGGCTCAGTGCTTTTGTGTGTGATAAGTAGTTTAGCACGCTAATGTGATTCCACCTCATTGCTGAAAGCCACTCTTAGCCACAACTGATGGCAGATCAATGACTACATAATACAAAGGCGACCCCAACCCTTATCTAACTAAAAGTTGGCGTGTGCTTTGTAATTCTTTAGGCAATTGAGCAAACATATATTACTCTACCAAAATGGCTTAGCTTATACTAAGATACCTTAATTAGCAATAAAATGTGATTTCGTTTGTTAAACTAAAATATACAACAAAAAATTGATTATTTTGTTCTGCCTTGCAACAAATGTTGAATCAATTGAATATTGAATCTTATATTTAATTTTTATTCTAAAGAATATTTTTTAATTTTTTTTTTAAATTTTAACTCATTGTTTGATTTATATTTTACGTATACTTCAAACCAACAAGAAGAACAAAACTTTGGCATCAATTTTGTTTATTGTGAACAATATAATTGTTTTGTTATATAAATAAATATAATAATTTTTATTTACTGATGTTTCAAACTACACACGTGAACAAGGTATTTGTTGATTAAAAACTGACAATTGTTTTAAAGCTATTTGGGACGCTGAATCCAAATCTGTACTTGGTTTTTTTAAGCTTGACCTTTCCCGATAAACCGCTATGTAAATTTTATTTTATTTTTTTTTTTTTTTTTTTAATTAATCAGCCATGTTATTTTGAACTTGGTTGCTAATTTGAGGTCGCTGGTTTTAAATCTAATCTCCATTTTTCTCCATCATCTCATCTACTCATCGAATATTTGTTTTTTTTTCCAAAAATTTAAAGTCAATAAAACCATAGGTGATTTTGAAATTTTTTTTTTTTTTAAGATGTAACTGATGCCCGTGAAAAACAATCAAAGTTTTGCAAATTTAAATGTTTTAATTAGACACCGTACTTTAAAAAAGTACAGGGGGCTATTAACTTTGTCACAAAAAAAGTGCGTAGCAGCCGTGGCAGACCCCATAAAGTACATATATTCTTGATCAGCATCAACAGCCAAGTCGATTTAGCCATGTCCGTTAGTCCGTCTGTATCATCGCCTAGATCTCAGAGACTATAAGATTCCAAACTTGGTGTGTAGGTTTGTCTTTATTGTACGCAGATCGAGTTTGTTTTAGATTTTGGCCACGCCCCCTTAAGCACCCACAAATTAGAAAATATTAGTTTTAGGGACAATTTTAAAGATAGACATTCCATATTAAGCATAAACAAAGATATTGTTACTTTCCATATTTGCTGAAAATTTCATCGCGATCAAATAATAAATATCGAAGATATTGAACAACTAAATTCTCCTTTATTTGCCATACTTTAGCAGCAACAACAACAATAAATAAATAAAATTAATTACTTTTTACTTACAGTTCAGTAACAATGAAATCTATTACTAGACAATGGATTTCAGAGAGCCACTGTGGCGCAACGTGTAGTGTCGTCAAGTCTTTTGCTTACATTTTCAGTTGTGTCAGGGGGCTCCGGGTTCAATTTCTGACACGGACAAAATTATTTTTTTTTATTTTTTTTTTTTTTATATTGATATTTTATATAAATGTACCATTTACATCAATTTAAAATGTTAGTATAATTAATTTGTCCAATAAAATTAATTTGTTAGCAGATGATCCGCGAAGGTTCTTTAATGTTATTCAATTTTAAAAGGATGGTGCAGAAATCATAACTGGAAAAGAATGACTCATTGTAATCTTAACATATCTGCATTTTGCGTCCGTATTGTTGGCTCCGATGGCCTAAGGTGCTAACTTCCCAGTAAATTAGCGATTTTCGGAAGTCGCGGGTTCATCTCCCAGCGTGAACAAATTTTTTAAAATTAGCAGACTTTGTAGAACATATGTCCCTGGTTCGAATCCCGGCTTGGACAGATTTTTTTTCTTTTAGATTTATTAATGTTTTTCTTACATTTTATATTAATGTTGTATTTACATCAATTCAATGTTAATATTTGAATTTTTTTTTTATTATTAAGAGATGTGGGAAATGCACATATCGATGTCTCGCTCTCTCTAATGCTTAAATCAATTTATTTTGAGCATTTAATTTAAGCGTCTGTTAAATTTGATGATGTACTTTAGTAAATCATTTATAATATCTTTAATGTAAATCAGTGGTCGGCACCAATACATTCATATGCTTGCATTACGTTAGTGTGCATTTTTGTTCGCCTAACAGCGGAATAACAGCGACGTAACAGAAACAAATCGCAGCAACGACGCATACATGAGCGTACGTGAGCGGCAGCGCAGTAGCTACGCAAGTTTCCTATGCCTACGGGACTGGGCCGTGCCGACCCCTGATGTATATACATATATTATCAATATATTTGGGCGAAAATATATATATTAAAATATATTAAATATTTGTTGCGAATTACATTATAATATTTTAAGCAGTTTTTGCTTTTGCATAGTAAGTACGGGATCTCCGACAGTCGAGTATGCTCGACTGCGTTGTCAAAAGTAAAAAGTTCAGTCTACAATTTGAACATGACATTTGTCGGGAGACAGGAGACAAACAAAGAGACAGATACAAAGACAGAGATAAAGAAGGAGAAGCAGAGCAAAATGGCGACATATCAACTGAACCTTAAATCAAGTTATTTAGAGGCTGGGGAATGTGTTTAGGAGCTGGCAGCAGCTGTTGATGAAATGCTAGCGACAGTGACAGCAATACCCAAAACAACCAACAGCAACAATGGAAAATGGAAAGACGACAAGCCAAAATGGAGCTGGGCAGCTGCGAGGCATATGTACGAATATTCAGACATAGACATAGACATAGACATAGACATAGACATAGACATGGACATAGACATAGACATAGACATAGACATAGACATAGACATAGACATAGACATAGACATAGACATAGACATAGACATAGACATAGACATAGACATAGACATAGACATAGACATAGACATAGACATAGACATAGACATAGACATAGACATAGACATAGACATAGACATAGACATAGACATAGACATAGACATAGACATAGACATAGACATAGACATAGACATAGACATAGACATAGACATAGACATAGACATAGACATAGACATAGACATAGACATAGACATAGACATAGACATAGACATAGACATAGACATAGACATAGACATAG
>JBAMBL010001216.1:0-23081 GCA_037043405.1 Drosophila subquinaria | reverse complement strand
GAAGAATGGAAACTTTGCTATGACTGTCCGATCAGGTTGAGTTATATACCGATCGAAAGTTATCAGTTTAACTTACGAATATGCATACTATGACTTTTTAAAACTTACCTGGTTCGTGAGATAAACAGGTGTAAGTGGGAAGGAAATAAATTTAAATTATTGGAGCTAATGGGGCCGTTGGAGCCTTTCTTGAACTTTTTTTTTAATTTTTTACTATTCTAATCAAAAATACGCGTCGAATGACACCTCGATCATCGAAATCCGATTACTGGTTCAAAAAATAATTAATTTTGAAATTTTTAGTGGCCTTCCGAAAATGAGATGAAAAGTCAGTCTGTCTGTCTGTCTGTTTGTTTGTTTGTATCAAAGCGTTGATTTAGCTTAAATGTTTAAATGAGGACTTGTTCCCACTCAAAAATCTAGAAACGTTTGTTCTACGAGTTTTTCGAAAAATCGCTAGTTTAGCGGGAAATCGCTAAAAACCGCTAAAATTGATACCCCATAGCATCCAAACGATAGAAGCTACAGATGCGATCTATATATCGTTGAAAAGGTGTTTCGAAGGGCTCTTGGGCATACCTTCAACGTTTATTTTTTATTTAAAAAGGTAGAATGGGAATAGGACAGCAGCTGCAAAGTGTCATAGCAGCCAGAGTTGAAGAGTGCTGATAGCTTTTGCGCTGGGCATGTGTGTTTGTAAAGGGGACCAGTGTTGCCAGACAGTTTGTTTTAGCTGTACAAACAATAAACAAAATTAACAAAGCTATACTGTCAAAAAATATTGCAATTTCAAAACTTCTGATGTCTCATTCAAAAATTTCTGATATCCCATAAAAAAACCTCTTTACGAGGTAAAAGTCTAGTGACGAAAACATTTTCATGCCCCAAAATTTCTGATATCCAATTTTGTGACGAATAATATTAAGTTTTACACATAAATTATTTTAAACAAAATTTTTGCATTCGGCACTGCGCAAAACAGTAAGTTTTATTTGGTCTGAAGAATTGAGACATTTTAGCGCAATGTGCCGAGGGCCAAAATTTTGTTTAAAATAACTTATATGTAAAACTTAATATTATTCGTCACAAAATTGGATATCAGAAATTTTGGGGCATGAAAATGTTTTCGTCACTAGACTTTTACCTAGTAGGTTTTTTTATGGTACATATGTACATATATCAAGCTGGAAATTCGAAAAGACAGCTCACATTTTTTTGACTGTCAAAACCTTAATCTTTAATGAGCCGGCAAAGGTCACGTGAAGGACCTTCATGTGGGTTGCCAACAAAAACACAACAAAGCACTCAAGATTCTCAAACGATTCGTCAACACGTCCAAAAATTAACTTCTCTGTAGAGTTGCCTCTTTGTGGTATTCCAACAACGAAGCAAATATAATCAAATAATCCTTCAATTTAAAGTTTATACCAAATATGTTTTGAAATGAAGTCAACTCATCTTTGTGTTGTTCACTTCCTTTGCTGTGAGGCAATTTGATTTCCTTTGAAGTCGCAGTGAGTGCGAAACGTGATCCTAGACAACCCAATGGTCCCTTTTCGAGTACAAGAATGTGAACTCATTGGTATTCAAAAAAGAACAACAAAAACTTTTCTTACCTTGGCATATAAGACATCACAGCATTCTTATGGGTGTCGTTGATATTAAATGTAACTTCAGCAATTGTATGATACTCATAGGCCGATCTAAATCAAAATTTATCAAGCTTCATACTACTTATATTTACGGGTGTATGTAATAAAAAGGAAATAATAATACCTCGTATATGAATAATCCAGAAGATTTAATTTAATCACGCCAAAATTTGATATATTATAATTCGAATAAATAAATTGAAAGCCATAAACGAAAGAAATATACAGTGCGATTCTCAGGATTGCTTCTCTGAGCTCGGATTCTTCTTGTACTTCACTTTAGAGGTGTAAACATCATAGCCAAGACTCACGGTATTGTCGTAGAATACACGATATTTTGGTTTAATGAAGAAAAAGTTGATGAATTGTGCGGCCGGCCAAACGGTCCATTCGGCTTTGTATAGAGTCACAGCTTTGTCCTTGATTTCCTCCTGCACCTCCACCCAGGTCTTGTCCTCCAGTATTCCCATTGTTAGGAAGAATACACTGATATAGAATGGTGAGCATATGAATTGATCCATCAATATCTTGCGGACCACTGTTTGCAATGTCCGCTTGGGATAGAGGTAGTCTAGGTACTGATACCAGTAATGACAAACAATGCCTACCGTCAAGCCCGAGATGCCCATTCGAATTGTTCGGGTCCGATCCCAGCCAACGATCTCACCCGTAAACCGCTCGTAAGATTGCTCCAGGGTGTCGCCCAGCATGCTCAATGTGATGGAGATACCTATGTTCGTGTAGAGCAGAAATTTTTTACTGAACGCGACATTGTGCCAGCGGTTGATGACCTTCTGCAATTTTTTCAAACGTTCACGATTAAGCATTTGGTTAACTGTCAAGGGCCAACGCCCTTCTAGCCAACATTAACCGAGTTAATTTTACAAAATTGTATTTAATGTTTTGACATTTCGAGCTACTCGTATATCTGTGTTGACATTTAAGCCAAAAAATTGAACTGTTTGATTGTGTTATGATGAATTTCCAAATATCTATTAATGTTTTTAAATTTTTTTGTAGGGAATGTGTTGGATTTGTCTTGAAATAAGTAAAGATGTGGGGCATGGGGTATGATGGCTTTTAACTTCTGAGAAACGGATAAGTGAACAAATCAATTTGACGCCATCAAAGCAAATGAGTTTCGGGAGGATTTGGCCAAATTCGGTCGAGCGACAGAAATGGTCTAAAAGGGAATATAAAAGGGTTAAGTTGGACTGTGCCAGCATACGCAATATGTATAAAAAAGACCAATCTTAGTCTCTGGGCATTCGAATAACACCACACTTGGCACATGTTGCTCCAGCTTCACTGGTTTCCATTCGGCCTGGTGGGATGTGCGATGTGCTTTATTTGCGTGCAGGGGAGTTGATTCCGGCAAATCATTTGCACGCGATTCCCAATACTTTTGACAGTGTCCCAGCAACCGCAGCCCGTCGCCCTGGGGAAATCATCCTTCATACATATGCTCCCTGTACACTCGACTGAACGAGCAACCAACCATGCTACTGAATTGAAAAATATTTACGGCATTCTACATTTTACGCTAAAATCCAATTTTATTTTTATATTTCGTCGAAAATCCGCCATAAAACGTACCCACACACACATTCGGGGCGGTGACCGACCAGGCCGAGAGTTCCGCTCCCCATGCCGTACTCCTATCCCCGCCCACTCCCTCCTCCTCCTCCTCGCCTCCATCGTCAATTGAAAAGCAGCCGCCGTAAATTCGGCTTTGCATTTTATTTGCATTTGGCGCCGCAGATGAGCTTCAGTTCTACCAGATTCCCTTGTCAGTCGCCTCGCCTCGTTTCCCAATTCGAGGGAGGGCAGAGAAGGCTTCTGTTTCAATGGCACGGCATCCGTGCCAAATGAATTTATTTGGCCCGTTGTTATTGGTGTTATTTGCGTGGGTTAAATATTCCAAATTTGAGAGGTGTCCAATGCAAACACACGCTTGTTTTTGGCCTACTATAAAATGTATTACACGTATTTGCACGCAATAAGAGTATTTACATGTAATTCGCGCTGGTCTTTAAAATTAAACTTATAGCTTATTCGCTAATTAACTGTGTACGTTTTAAAATCAACTGCATTTGTAACCGTACCTTTGATTATTTCGGCATCTCACTCAAACAAGTTGTCAGTCATGTTCTTTAACAAAACACATTTGACACGATATGTGCCTCAAAAAGAGAAAGCTATAGTTATTTTTATTATTGTCGCCGTAATATAATGATGGACATAAAGTGCGGCGAATTAAGACAAACGAAAAAAATAATGGAGAAAGAAAAGGATCGTTGAGTTTCAAATAAAACACTCTAGCAACAGTCGCATACAGTTCCTATTTTATGTTATTTTTTGCAGGCGAAATTATAGTCCTTTTGTCCTTTAACGTGACCGCCGCGGGATCTAAACAAGTACAACATGCTGGACGCTCGCCAGGTCCACAAAACATAAGAGAATATAGGAAGATGAATCTCAAAATACCCTACACCGACAAAAGAAATTTTAAAAATCGGATACATAATACAATAAAATAAATTAAATTTTAAATATTTGAATATTTTTGTATATAAATGCAATAATTTAGTCAAATTGTTAAATTTCATTAAATAACACAACCCTTTTGAACCGATTTGTGAGGAACATAGAATACCCTGGAGGGAAAACAGACATTGCAAGTTGCAACAAATGCATTTTCATAGTTTTGTTCACTTTGTTATGCTGATTTTTCACATTTTTTGCTTTTGTTATTGTTTGGACCGTTCCGCTCTCAATATTTTTTGGCACTGAACTTTGAATGTTGTCCGTGTGCGCATTTTAATTGAATTTTTTATTTTACTCAATGAAAGCAAAAGTTGAATATGCGAGCATCGAACCATGAAAAGTGTCATAATCCCATTGCGCTCCACATCAACTTCACTTTGTCCTTGTCCTTCTCCCTGGAGACCCTTGTCGACCAAACTGGAGGAAAACTGTCCTAGCCAAGAGTATATCATTTTGTTAATTTTGTTCTTTTGCGTCATTTTGCTAGGGGACATGGAAATACATAGTTAAATGTATCTTTTGAAATGTTTTGAAATCACTCCCTAATTGGTTTGCAATCGATTTTAAATAATATCCAAGTGATGACTCTAACGTAACGCTCAGTTTTTCGTTTGCCAGCATTCGAATTGACTTCGATTTATGCAAATAAAATTGAGATGTGTTTTTAATGAGATTTTGGCACTGACACAGTCCAACGATGAGGCAATCCCTGGAGAGGAGAGTTAAGCTAGTTCGTCCACTAAGAGCCGGACGGGCCACTTGGAAAAGCAATCAATTTAAATATTTACTCGCACTTCAATCAGCTTTTAGCTTTTTCTAACTGCTTCTAAGCACTGTTTCTTAATCGCATCATAATTAAAGAACTTTATAGGACAACAAATTATGGAGGAGCTCTAACAGATTGAGATGCATTTATATAACTTTTCGTTCTGTATTTACTTAAGAAGTTCATTTAAATTGTTGCAGATTATTCACAAAATTTTCAATTTTAGCTGCAGATTTAATTAAGCCGCTTATATTTAAATTCAAATTCAATCTTAAGAGATTTCTTAACCTAAACAGAATGGGATTCGATGAGATTATTTAATGCTGCCTCAGTTAAAGCGCAATTGGCGGGGTCAAGAAACTTTTACTACATTTAAGTTGCACCATTGCGAATAAGTGAGTACACAGAAGAGGTAAACGAACAAATTGTCAACATGGCCGACAGTCGTACCAATTTCGTTAAGGTAAACAAACAGCATGGCCCGTTCCTCTTTTCCCTGATGCCGAAATGCTACCAAGCAAACACCTGACAATGTTCAGGACAATCCCTGCACTCTTCTCCCCTAGCCACTAGCACTAAGGATTTCTACTAGCTGATGTTTCTGGCTCTTTGAGCAGACACAAAGGAGCTGCAAAACGGTGAGCGGCACGTGGAGTGCGCTCGATTGTGGACACCTGATTAGCAGCCGGTGAACATGGCTGTTTATGAGGCGCAAAAATGTCATACATCATGCGACACGTGCAAGGGATAGAGGAGCATCCTCAGCAGCAGCAGCAGTGGCAGCCACCTGTCCTGCCTCTAATTTAGCACCTGACATGTGAGGGGCATGACGCAACCAGGCAACTGTATCACATGCAAAGAAAAAAGCATAAGCGATACAGTTGACAACCCGACTATGAGATACTCGTTACACAATTCAAAGATACATTTGTTTTATCCAACGATATACAATTAACTGCATACTTTAAGGCGCATGCTTTGGTAAAACATTAAAGCATTCATAAATAGCGTAATATTTATCTGATCTCAATGCGGTTAAGTAAGAATGTAGATAATACACAGTGAGAAAGTTGGCCACAGTGAGAAAGGTGGATCTATCTTCACAGTGACATTTTGGTGGATCTGGCTCTTATAGCAAAATCCAGCTTGTGCGGACAACAATAATCAATGTGTTAAATTTGTTTACTCTATCTCTGAAAGTTTGAGAAATCTAGATTTTCATACATGCTGATCAAGAAAATAATTATTTTATAGGGTAGAAGATGCCTGATTTGACTGTTACATACACTCGTAGAGATACAATATACCCTTGGTTCACGACTAAAGTATATAATAACATTTGAATCTGACGAAAAATGTGCGAAGCGGCCTGACGTTTACTTCTCTTTTCGGATTGTTGGCAGGCTGCAGCGTCATCCTTGTCGCCATCTAGTCACCATCACCATCAGCATCAGCGTCATCATCATCATCAGCCGGAGCAGCAAAAGTAGGAGGTAGGATGGAAGCATGTTGGGGCAAAGTGAATTAAGCTAAAGCCAGAGCAGGTGTGTTGGCTTGATACTCTCAAAATACTTATATGTATATGTATTCTTACTCATACCATCACAAGTGGTACATGACGCGTTAAACTATTAAGCACATTTTGCATTATGATGATGTCGTCCCCAAAGCTGCATGCCCCAGAGCGTTTCACATGAAGCGTGCTCTGATTGTTGGGTATGCAGCAAATGAGTCGCACAACGATCCTATAAAAATGCTCTAAAAATGCACACGTTTTATTACAAATTGTACTTCTACTTTGTATATGAAATTAAATAAAACCAAATGAATAACATTAAGTTTTATTCTTGGAGCGATAGCTATAAAAATAATAGTAATGTAAATATTCATAACATTCATTGTAGTTGATGGAAAAATATGATTAAGAGTTTTTTCATGAATTATGTTTTAATTTTCAAACTAATAACATAAGACTGAAGAGTAACTAATCCCTTTGGGTCGCTTGATGAGTCATTTGCTTTGTCAAACTTATAGAGATGCTGCTTACGTGATTAGCTCCATTCATGTAATTATATATTCACAGCATCGCATTGAAAAGGAGCTGTTAATAAGTGTAAACTGAAGTACTCAAAGACAGACCAGCAAGGCGAGGAGCAGAAAAATCGCCCTTTGAAATGAAGAGATGGGTTGAGAGGGGGAGATGCGGAGGAGAAGAGAAGGAGAGGAGAGGGCGGTGCTCTAATTAGAATAATTTCGCGCTGCACTGCGTGCGCCAACGTTGGAAATGTTGTACCATCTGTCAAGGGGCGGTGGAAGCAGGTGTTGCCTGCAGGACATATTCGTACACACCAATGCACAACGTAAACAGTTGGGAGTATGTGTGTATAAACATATACATGCATACATATAGGGCATACGGGCTGGTCGACTTTGTTGAGCATGACGAGCAAATGTCAGAGCAAAAGGTCACTGAACCTGACTCTGTCGACGAGGACAAAGTGACATAGCCTCAAAATAATCACCAAGAGCGCCAGTAGCGACATAGCACATAACATACACGGCACACACATGCAACACACACACACACTACACACAACAAACACACACAGTGCTGATGGCGTTCATCTTTAAATTACAAAATGTAATTAATTTGTGGACGATTTTTCATTTCCTGCCTCCTGACTTTGCACTCCGGGAAGAAGCTGCTCTCGTTTTGCCTCCTTCGTTTATCGCGTTACTAATTTCCCCATCATTTGTGGTTACGTCGTCGTTACGTTATTGGCAGAAGCCAGAAGTTGGCACATGCACAGCTTTATACGGCTTAATTTTAATTAATTTCAATGTGTGTCTGATTTAGTTAATTCGGCGCCAAGGATTCCCCCTCGTTATAAGCCGAGAAACTCAACGGAAAGCACAGGCAATTTCCATTTGAAATAATTCCTACCTTAACTCCTTCCATGGTCGGAGTTACATAAGTAAACATTCCATGTATGGATTTATACATATATGAGGAAAAACAGACAGACACGGATTTTATCTCTTATTTTTTTTGCGATATTTGTTATAGCTTGTTTAGCTGAATCTCAAATAAGAGACGATGTCACCGTAATTTGCTAAGATTTTCGATATTGTTTGTCGACAAATGCATAAATCAATTGTGACTTTTTCCAAATCATACTTTGACATGTTTTGGCTTTGCCATTCGATCCATAAATAGCTATAGCGAATGTCAACAAAGTATAAACAAGAGAGAGGAAACAAAGCTCACAGGGAACCAAAATAAAAGTGTCGACGATTGAAAACGTATAAACTTGTGGTTAACAGGAGCAGGAGCAGGAGCAGGAGGAGGACGTGGAGAGAGGGTAATCGAATAAGGCAAAAGCCAAGGTATACAGAAAAGTCAATGGGAAATGCGCACACACACACACAAGTACACAAGCACGCACACACGCAAACAGAACAGAGCAAACGGAAACGGAAACAGAAAACGCAATTTTTGTGGTACAAATGCTGTACAAATTTAATGGTGCGCAAATTTTTATTGTTTTTTACTTCGTAAACGAAATTCAGTTCTTTTTGTTTGCATTCACATTTTGTTTACTTTTTGTTCGCGTTTCGCGTTTCGTATTCGTTCTTTTCACATTTTATGCATATTTCTGATTTGAGTTTCGCTATTTGCTTTGACCACCCCCTCGCATATTTATTTGACTGGGGACCTCCATCTCTATACATTCAAATTGTAACGATTATTTTGGTCTTCCCAAGTTCCTCTCTATATTATTTGCTTTCATTTCATTCTGCCTTCCGGCTGGCTTTGTTTTTGTTTTGCGTTTTGTATTCTGCGTCTATTGAAAACCCAAAAGAAAAGTTGGTTGTCAATGTAATTTGAGTCTCTGGCCACGGTTTCCCTGGTTTCCATCTCTCCCTTGCTACCTATGATTACGTATACGCTCCGTTGAGCAATGCGCAAATTGTAATTAGACGCAGTGGCCGCATTGCCCGCTGGAATAGTTTCCGCCACACGGACCATAATAAGTTGAGTTTTTGGAGCGTATGACGCCAGTCGGAAGAAATGTGGAGACGATAGAAAACAGACGTGTTTTTTATTATAACATGTTGGACAATTCAAGTAACAATTCGCTCGATTGCAATTCGAGTAAGATATTGAAAACAAGCATAGAAAAAGTATTCAGATATGTAATATGAACAACCTAGTAGTCATTCATTCTTACAGGAACATAAACAATTCATATTTTAAAAATTACGTTCATTTTATTTAATTGGCACAATGTTGGAAGGTTCCCAAATACCTGCGATTTGGCAAGATGCATCAAATCAATGTCTGTTCGAGGTCAACACCAAGGAGCCACGACTGAATCTTGCACCTCTTTCTTTTGCCTCCTCATTTGAATTGGAAAGCGGTTTGGATGTCGGCTTGGATCTGAGTTTGAATAGTGCAACAAGCTCAAAAGAATTCGAAATGGACTTTTCACTGTCCATAAATCGGCTGAGTGACTTTGTGGCAACCACAAATAAGCTCAATGTGTTGCCAGAGAAAATTGACTTTTCAGAGTTGTTGTCATTTGAGACTCATTTGAATTCAAATCCGATAGAACAACCAGTGGCAGAGCTTGGCAAGTCTGTTGAAGCCGATCAAAAAATCAGTGGATCGAACTTAATTCTGGAGGTGCAGCAAATACCTGATAGTAATGAGAATATTTTTATTGCTGACGATTCTACAGAAGAGCCAAAGGATCAACGGAATTTTGGTTTACTTGGGTTACTTTTCAGGAATAGCTGCGATCGGACATATTTCATGAAAACGTCATTTGACGATGGCAAAAGTAAAAAAATCGGGCTTATTCCTCAAGAATATATCAGGAGGACCCCTTTAATGAACTTTATTCAAGTGATTATGAGTGAAACGGATTCACCAGGAGCTTCATCTGGTAATATTCCAAGATAATTAGGTTTTTCATATCCCGAGTAATTCTTTTATCTTAGAATCCATGTTGCGTTCCGAATATATCTCTGTTACAAAGCTCCTCTCAGATGATTCCGAGTCTTTCGAATTACCTTCTTTAGTTTGTAATGAACTTTCTGATACTTGCCAAAGCTCAGAAGAGTCCAGCATTAATCTTGAAGATTCGGTTCCTTCTGAGAACGTTGAACCATTTTGTAAAAGTGTTGCAGAGGAAATTGAATCTGGACAGTTCGACAATGATGCTGAGATCAACTTCAATGTAAATCAGGAAGAAGCCCACAAATCGATTAAAAAGGAAACAAATAATTCATGTCCAGATAAAGATACTGATGAATTATTGGAGCTGGCGATTAAAACAGAGAATGGATTGAAGCCTAACACAGAAAAATCGTTGAAATCGTTCCATGAAATAGTCGACGCCAACGAGATTAAGAAAACTGGGGTTCAGATCTTTAGAAAGCCTACAAAGCTCTTTGTTTTTGATAGTTTGAAGGAGTGGAAGAAAAGGGGTAATTAAATAAAAATTGTGTACCATCACTTGATTATTTTTTGAATCAATTAATTAGGCGAAGGGCAGATTGAGATTTGGAAATTGCATGGATCGGATTCTGGAGTCTATTATATGCTGCTCTGGGACAAGAGCAGCAAGAAGTTGCTTATCCATATGCGGCTGGACAGCAAATGGAGCATCGATTTCTTGGCCAACTGTACAAACAGCTGCCGCTGGTCGCACTTCAATTACGCTAACTGTCCGCAGGGAGTTCGGGAACGGTTGGCCTGTCGTTTCAGAGATTCAGATGTGGCCGCCCAGTTTGTCGGCGTAGTTGCCAAGTGTGTGGAAAAATCGCGCTTGCTTATAGTTTAATTTATATTTGAGTTTAAATTTTATATTTTTTCACCCCTTTTGGAAACCATTTTATTTAGTCAAATTCATGTTTGCTGACTATTGCTTTTATTATTTGAATGTAAAAACGAAAAATTAAATAAAAATTGTTAAGTAACTTTGAAGCGACGTGTAATTAAAATTTAAATACAAAACCATTTAAGCAAGGACAAAGCTTTATTCGCAATAAATATATTTATGGTCCGGATCTGTCCTTACAATTTCATCATCGAATAATGAACTTTAAAGTTAATGCATGAACAATTATACGCTCGTAAGCAATTTAAAAAATATATAATTTGTAGATATCTGAGAATCTTAACCCAAAAAGTTAAATTAATTTTATTTTTTAGATTGCGTCTATATCTGATAGCTAATTTGTAATTTTCAATGAAATGTTAGAGATATAATATCAATAAATGTAAGCAAAATATGTGATGTCATTATAGGTAGATATACTTGATAGATAACAGCCAAATGGTTTCTGACTTGGCTTATTAGATAGTATCTACTAGATACACAGTCAGCTGTGGGACTCGTTGCTAACAACAAAAGAAGCTCTCTCTGAGGCCAACAATTGTTTGTGGTAACAGAACCGGTCTCAGGGTTCGTTGTCAAAACAAGTTGTTGGACGTATCGATCTAACAAATCGGCAGGATTCAGTTAAAGGTGAACCTGAAGTAACGTATTGCAGTGAAATTATGGAAGACAAATTGAGTGAATTAAATAGGCAGATCAATGAAATCAAGAAACGAATCCTGTTGGCCGGTGAGTAAAGTGATTCTATGATTCAAATCTATATAAATTCTTAAATGCGTTGCAATTTCTTAGAGGGTCAAAAGACGGCCAATGCCGCGGAATGGCAGAAGCAGAATCGCATCAACTGCGACTCCATTGGATCCTTGAAAAAGGAAATCAAGGAGCTTACGGTAAAGGTAAGTCGGCTGCGGAATCCGCTCCAACGTCCTGTGGTCATTAAGGAGCCGAGCACGGAGCCGCGCAAGAAGCAGGCTGCGACTCCCACCATAATCGTGGGCAAGGCCACTTACCCAATCGGAGCCAAGAACGCTGAGGATGCCATTTTCCTGACGGATCTGAAGCTGACAGAAAGCCGCAAACAGATGGACCTGGTGCGACATCGGTTCAAGGCACGGCAGCAACACTTCACCAGGCTTGTGGAGCGATACCGAGAGCTCTTGGCCAACAAAGAGGCACAGAACCAAAACCTGGGTGAGAAACCACCGGAGACACTCGAAGAGGATTCAAATCGCAAGGTGAGACATTCATTTCTTGTGGATCTGTAGAACGTGAACTGTCAACTTATCAAGTGATTATTTTCTGCAGCTTGTCTGTCAGCTGGAGAACGAAATACACCGCACCAATGTCCAGTGGATGGAGGCGGAGCACATTCGCAAAAAGTATCGATCCATCGAAGCTTCCCTCATGACTGATGCGGAGCGTTTTGAGCGAAGTCTGCGTGAGTTGGAGCAGTCCTTGAACGAGCAGAAGGCGGAGATCGAGCGACTGCAGCAGGTGCACAACGAGGCAATCGAAATGCGGGATGCGGCCAAGGTGATTCTGCAGCGGCAGGAGCAACAGGCCAATCTCTCTCAGAAGACGCGGGAGCGTCAGGCCCTGGACTTCAGGAAGCAGGTGGAGGCGCGGAAGCTGGAGCTGGAGCGCATTGGGCGCAAGCTGTTCGCCGAGACCAAGACACTGGTGCATCAGGACAGCGTGGGCTCCAGTTCGGGCGACCAACACACGGCCAAGACAGAGAACGGAGAGGAGGAGCCAGTGTCGCAGCTGGAGAGCGTTACCAGCGACATGGAGTCCCTCTTCAAGCAACTGATGGAGGCTTCCGGCGCCACCTCCCCCTACGAGGTCTTCGAGCGCTTCAGCGCCCAAAAGGAGTCGGCTGCTCGACTCACATATCTGCGAAAGGCCGCCGAGGCCGAGAAAGCCAATCTGGAGGCGGAACGCGAGGCGCTGACCAGCGAGCTGGAGGCATCCAAGTTCTCAGACGTCAAGGAGAGCGAAGTGTAAGTTGGATAGATCCTATGTTGATACTCCTATTTAGAAACTTATTATATTACTGTCCACAGGAATCAGGAGGTCATTGAACAGATCAAAAACAATATTGCGGTAATGGAACAAGATCGCAAGAAGGACACAGACGCAGCCGACAAGTCCATGGGGGTACTGAAGTACCTCAAGGAGCGCATTTGCGAGATGATCTTCAAGGTGCAGGAGGTGGACGAAAGCAACATCGACATGCGAGAGCGTAAACTTCACATCAGCGTCGCAGAGCTGCCCAACTTTCTCACTCATACGGCCCAGGACGAGGACCTGATTGAGATACTCAAGCTGAAAATCAAGCGATGCCAGGAGCTGAGCAAGCCAGAGGACGTGCCGCCACTAGAGATCCCCAAACTTGATCTAGAGGACGAAGATGACGACGTCTATCAACTGGAGCCACCCAAATCGCCGTCAGTGCTCGAGGGCGAGAAGCCGCAGCCCATGCCCATGTGCTACTACAATCTATTCGCCGGTCGTGCCCAGCGGGCGGCGGGCACTTCGTCATCCTCGCCTGAACAGGCACCGGCAGTGGGTAAGTGAACGAGTCCTTCAAGGACCGAATTGAGCTTTTAATCATGGACATCTCCCACTTGCAGTGGCTGCAACGGATGACGACAATGAGGTGCCTTCTCGCAATTACCTCAAGCGACAATCCGTCCTCATTGTGGACTCCAAGTCACGGCGAAAGCCTTTCAGACCGCCACCTGGCGGCAGGCGCAAGTAGTTTGGTAGACCAATAAAATTATGGAAATAAATTAATTATATATAATAAAACATCTTCGATTCTACACTGATAAACCCTTTCAAGCTCAGCTTTTTCCCCGTGGTGTGAACATTTTTTTTTTGCTTTTAATCATTTTGTATAAATTCAATAAGTATTTAGGCATAATTTGAAGTGGTGACTTCGGTTTGGACGCTATCGGAAGTTGTTTGTGAGCAACCTTGGGCCAATTAATATCAATAGCTTGATAATTACTCAAACCTTTTAAAATTCTAAAAATTGTTGCCTTTTTTAAAGATTCTAAAAATCACGTTTTTAAACATTTTCGAATTTTACAATAAAACTTTTTCCGAGTCAGGTGCATTCTATTGAAAAAATAAGCTCTTATTTTCTAACATTTTGAGTAAACAATTATATCCTCTGATATTATAATAAATCATCTAAAAAACAATAGAGTCGCTAAGAGAGATCCGAAGATGCCCCCAGAGTAAAACCTGTACCAAAATCAGCTAATCCATCAATTAAAATCATCTTACAAATTTTGGTTTTAAGCATAAGAAAAATATAAAAATAAGGAGTCTCACAATCTGAATGTTTTCTCAATTTTTATTAGTGCTTGGCTTCCGCCTTTTATTTAGTCAAAATATAAAAAAATTATTTAAAATAAATTTATTTCATATAATTTTAAAATTATTATTATACATAACTCTTAAGCCGCTATGATTCCATCAATTATTTTAATTATAGGTCACATTAATCAAATGCAAGTGGCCGACCTAAATTCTGCCCCAATATTCTTAGTCAGTATTTAAGATAATTATGTATTTACACATAGCCAAACAGAAAAAAACTACTGAGTACCAGATGCGAGTGAAGATGAGTCTCAGCTACAAATTGAAATTCCCCTTGTGCGATTTAATACTTATCGAAGCATGTTCCGACCATATTTTCTGGCTGCTGTCGCTCGGGCTGGATGGATGTCAACGGCTCCAGTGGAATGACATAACAAATAGCTGCCCGGACGATGCAGTAAGGACGAGCAAGTAAACAATATTTATTGCAGCGAGAACGAAGGACGAGCTGACAAGGAAGAGAACGAGGGACGAAGAACGAGACGACGGCAAATGAAGTGCAAAGCGGAACAAAGTGTGGACCGCGGCTGTTGCAAGAGAAATAACCTTTCAAAAATTGTTTACACCAATGGAAGCCGAGTTGTACTGGATGGCCCAGGACAGAACAGACCAGACCGGACCGGACCAGGGAACCAGTTGACTATCGGTCTAAACTTGCAGTAATAAAGCGCAGCAGCTGACAACGAGCAATCAGCGCTGGATTGGAGATGATGGCGGAGGCGAAGGAGGAGGCAGAGCAGGAGTAGGAGACGAAGGATACTGCGGCAGGATGCAGTGGTGGCAGCGGCAGCTGCAAAGCACAGTGGCGATGTGCAAACAAAGATGCCTGATGATCTATTACATGGCCTGTTGCCGGAAATGCAATGGACGGACAGGAAACGAAACGAAGGGAAAGCAAAGCACAGGGCATGATGAGGGTGTGTGTGTCAACTAAATGTCAACAGGGACGGCATAAGCAACAGCCCAAGAACAACACGGCAATAGCAACACTCTTGCCAGCAGCTACAGAGCCAGATTGAAGGGCTGCAAAGAAAAGGGAAACTTCGCATTGAGCTCCGGCATCTCAATCCATTGGGTGGGGCGAGGTAGTCGAGTAATCCACCCGGCAGTCAGACGAAACAAAAGCTCAACCTCAGACAGCCTCGGGGCGAGGATGCTAAGCCAAAGCTCAGGAATATCAGACTCAGTAAGTCCTTGGCTGGTGGCATTGGCCCTGACATCGCAAAGGTTGCTCTGTCCGCACTGAGAATTTCAAGGATAATGGCCACGGATCCAATGAGGTGGGGAAACTGCAATGTTGTGGTCTGCAATTGACATCATGCATTCCCTGCCGCCCATTATCCTGGCTGAAACCATGACTGTAATACGTTTTTAATTATTTCAACTATGAGTATGCTTTAAAAGAAGATGGCAAGTTGCAAACGAGTGCAGAGTTTCCAAAGTTCTTCTCAGATTCAATTTTCATCGTACCTGTGTTAATGTTAATGTCAAATTTTTGCATTTGCCATAATGTCAAAATGTAAAACGAGATGACATGGAACGTAATGGGAAAAGTAATTTTCGCAACGCTGCCACTTGAAAATATTTAATGAACAAATAATGATAATGACAGTCGGAGAATAATATCAAATGGCTTACACAATTTTTGGCATTCATAATTAACATTAAGCAACTGTTGGATAGAGTGGTTAGAATTAGTTGTTCTCTGTATTTGAAAATCTTTAATGAACAAATGATGATAATGACAGTCAGAAAGTAATATCAAATGGTTTACGCAATTTTTAGCATTCATTTTGAATTAGACAACTGTTAGATAGAGTGGCTAAAATAAGTTGAGCTCTTTATATGTATGAACAGCTTTAATGAACAAATGACAGTCAGAAAGTAATATAATAATAATAATATATAAGTAATTTTTAGCATTCATAATTAACATTAAACAACTGTTGGATAGAGTGGTTAAAATTAGTTGTTCTCTTTATATGAAAATCTTTAATGAACAAATGATGATAATGACAGTCGGAAAGTATTATCAAGTGGCTTACGCAATTTTTAGCATTCATTTTTAATTAGACAACTTTTGGATAGAGTGGTTAAAATTAGTTGCTCTCTTTATATGTATGAACAGCTTTAATGAACAAATGACAGTCAGAAAGTAATATAATAATATTAATATATAAGTAATTTTTAGCATTCATAATTAACATTAAACAACTGTTGGATAGAATGGATAAAATTAGTTGCTCTCTTTATATGAAAATCTTTAATGACCAAATGATGATAATGACAGTCAGAAAGTAGTTTTAAATAGTTTACACAAATATAAGCATTCATTTTTAATTAGACAACTGTTGGATATAGTGGTTAAAATTAGTTGCTCTCTTTATATGAGTATTAATTTTTAATTAGACAACTTTAGACAACTGTTGGATAGTGCCTAAAATTAATTTTTCTGTTTCTAATCAGTAAATTAACCCTCCCCAAGGAATTGGCAGAACAGAAAAGCTTTCAGAGTCCAACAGAGCTGCTAACAATGTAATTGGATATCGCAAACTGTTTTCTGCCTTTTCGACAGCCGTTAATTCACCTGGTGGCTGCCATTGTGGCCACGCCCAATTTTAAAGCAATTAGGCATTTCAATCTCGCATCGCCAGTAAATCAAACGCCCATCGATTGCCGAGCAGCAACTAATTTGAAAAGGAGCCTCGACAAGGGGCGGCAGGGAATGGGTGGGGAGAGGGCGTGGTTACTAGAGGACAACTGAGGTGATGCAAGAGTCGTTCAATAAAACCGCAAAACAATAAATTTAAATCTCTCTTGCCAGCACGTAAAACTTTTTAACAGTGCATAAACTACAACAAAAAGAGCGCACGACTTTTTTGTGTGTATGTGTGTTTCTGTGTGTGTGTGTGACAGTCAGGCAAATAAATGAGCGGAAACGGAAACGGTTTGGGTTGCTGCTGCCTCGAAACGAGTCGAGACTCAGTCCGTGTATCTGAGTCTGTATTTCTGTGTATGTGTATGTGTATGTCGTTCCGTTCCGTTCCATTCCGTTTGGCTGCGGCCGCGAGCTGCGCAACACTGCGAATGATAAATAACGTAATTTCTTTATAACTTTTCATTCAAATTTTTGGCCACGCTTGTTGCTGCTTGCCCCGCCCCGTCCTCCCTCCGGGCTGCCCTTTGGTTGGTTCGTTTTACTTCTTGTTGTTAAGTAAAATAAATTGCGATTCCATGTAATAAAAGTCAATCATAATAACTCAATGACTCATCGTAGGGGCCACTCCGATGTCGAGGCCACAGTGGTTATCAGAAACCGACTAACCAGTAAATGTTTTCGTTCTCACTCAGTCAGTTTATAATGCTGCCACATAGGCAGGTTCAACTGCGGATACATTCGATTTTTATAAATACTTGAGACTATTGTTAAAGCTCTTCAACAGTGATGTTTTGCTGTGGATTCCTTCGAGTGTGCCATATGTTTTGAGAGCGAACCGAGTCGCTCGCCAGATGTTAAACTTCCCTTGCCAACCCTCAGCGAAGTGCACCAAATTTGCCTGTGAAAAAAGGCGCTGAAAATATTGGCAAAACATAAATCTTGTCTACGCATTTCTTGACTTTCTTCCATTTTTTTATAATTTTTTTTTTTTTGCTGCTCGTGTTGTGTTTGCATTTCTTCCTACGACTATTGGAGTAGTATAACAAATGGAGGACGTCTTTCAGTGTTTATTTTAAGGCACCCTGACATTGAGTGCCTATATGTGTGTTTTTCCATAGACAACAGAAGCACAAACCATTTATTATCCTAGCAGCACAAGAAATGAAATTTACTTAGAGCATAATCTTAATAAATATAAGAATTATTAATAATAAAGGAAGCATAATAAGTATTCGACTAATCATAAGTATATGTTTATCATCCATCCATAAAACAGACCGTATAGTTTGGAAATGTATCAACACAAACTCCTAGCTTCTCATCAAAGTATGGATAGTCTTCCGGGCACTTGAGCAATCTGTAGGATGTCTGATTTTTACAGAAAATGTATTCGGTGCAGCCCGTGTTGATGACGGTGACAAATGTTGAGTTCAGATTGCCACATCGATCAAAGGGGCAGCTGTACGAGTTGGGAGAGACGCACTTCTGACTCCACCACTGGAAGTGGGTGCCCAGAGGACAACTGTGCCACTTGCCAATGAAATACTGGGAACTGCAAGTGTAGTACCCGTGGCACGTAAGAGCGTCTGATATGAATTGGTTGCCAGAACGATCAGATTGATAGAAATTGGCGCACACATCGGCGTCTGTCTCCCGAGGTTGAATCTTGGCCGGCTTATAGCCATCTACGCCACAGTGCTCTGGCTGAGTTGTCTGGCAATGCCCTGTCTTGTAGTTGTAGTAACGAGAGGCTGAGCAGACTCCCACAGTGCCAGAGCCATTGTCACACTCCAAGTAGAGTCCGCAGTTCAGCGGATCACCCAGAGTTGTGCCACTTGGCATATAGGCGCATAGGTCCAGATTCTTCTGAGGACATCCGCCTGCACTCGACACACATGTCTGTAGTCTGTTGTTGAACACATGACCATCGGGACAGTAGTGCACGTTCTCATCATCTCCCTCGCCATCACATCTTTTGTATTGTCGACAATCAAAGGGATCCGCGATGTACTCTCCCGACTTAATCATGGCACAAAATTCCCATTCCTGAGGTGCGCATCTGACGTCTTTGGCCAGCTTGCAAATTCCTGAGCGGGAATCATGGTAATAGTTCTCCGGGCAGTAGCCTTGAGCCACGAGCTTATTGTTTTGGCAGTGTCCCCATCCCTGGCAGTCCCGGGAATTGCCTATGTAGCCAGATCCGTGCCAGAAACTGCACACTTGCTCCATGGAAATGCCATTCGATTGCCACAGGAGCACGGCAAACACGATGGCGCTCAACCATTCATTAAAAACTAAAGTAAATTGTCTTTAATCTCAACAATTTGCTCAAAAAATAGTGTTTTTTCTACTTTTTCCTCTACCTCTCATCTCGCTGCGACTTGTTACTTCTTCAGCAGCAGCAAAAGAACTAAATGTTAAGATCTGAGCCATTACTGAAGAAGAAATCACAAGTAAGAATTTCCAGAAACTTGTTATTGTCTATGTTGGTATGTTGTTAATGATAAGAAGCGAATAGTTAAAAGAAGAACACAACCGAATTTAAAGTGCATGTAAATAATCACAGACTAAATAAGAGTTCTCACAGATGTGTGTCTGCTGATAAAGACAGCTCTTCAATAATAGATTGTGGAAGCTCAATTGAACTACAATCAAGTGAGTCAAGTTAGCTTTGGGATGTGAAATATTTAATACTCTTAGGTTTTAGTGTGATCACATTTTATCAAAACGTAATAAAAACATACTGAAATTAATAAATATTCGCAAAATAATTCTTAAAGATAAACTAAAGTGTGAAAATTATTATAAACCAGCTATGTATTTATTTTTTTTTAAATATCAGTAATTTCTTTTTATCGCGTTACAAGATAACTTGGAAAAGTAGTATACTCTCGCTATTAGCTAATAGTCATTTAAAATGATATTTTGTAAAAGCCATTTAAGATTTAGCAAGCGAGAACGTCGTTTTCCAAAAACTGTGCATGTTTATGATACTTTAAGTGCCTATTAGACTCAAGGAGTCTGGTTAACACTAAGTCGATTTCGCTTCTTTTATACTGAATATCGGCAGAGCGACGCGGCGAAAATAATGTGTACAGCTCGGATGTTGGATTTGGACTAATGGCCGAGGAGTTCGGCAGATTTATTGAAAACTCTAAAACTATCTTAAACTACTTATATCTATTAGAATAGTAGCCTAAACAATCAATACTTATCGTCTGCATACGGCTGCAGTTGACGTCGTCTTCTAATCATACGCAGATGGTGTGAAGACTCCGTATCTGTTCGCAGACTTTATTTACTTAGGTCTACGGCCTATCAGCATATCGAAGTATGTGACAATAGTGAAACTATTCTAAGACAGGGCTTATCTGAGGCTCTAGTGGAAAATTTATGTTTTAGAATTATAAGATTAAACATCCTGGCCCTGTTGAAAGGTTTACCTTTCAATACAATATATTCATATATGTAGATATATATATATATCTTATGTTATACAATTATAAGATTGAACATCCTGGCCCTGTTGAAAGGTCTACCTTTCAATACAATACATATAACTTAAGTTTAACAATAGTATATGTTAAATGTTGTGAACTCAAATTTTTATAATATTTGTAGCTTAATTAGTAAGTGTATTGTATATAATTATGTATTTGTATAAGTATAACATTTTTTTTATACTCAAATTCTTTCGTATATTCAAATTGTCTCTTATTTTTTGTTTTTATACATTTGCCGTGTTTTTTTTATCATATTTTTAACCTGTCTTTTTTTACATATATTTTATTTTGGATTTTAAATATACTTTTATAAATTCTCTTACTTGGTCGTCGTACTTTCCCTTAAAGTGCGGCGTATGATTTGACTCCGCCTTGCCATCAAACAACCTTTTTTTATTGGTATCAAGGACGTTGACTACGGCGTGGATATTTTCCTTCAAGTATGCAACTGCTTTATCTTTGAATTCAGCATCTTTCGTTTTGTTTATTGTATCCTTTTCCTGATTCCGTTGCTTTGGAAACGCATTTTTTCGCTCCTCAGTCAACATCCACATGGAATTCCCCAACAGACTGTCAGATTTTTTAAAATCTGTGAGCTTTTGAAGATCTTTCTCAGGACTCACCTCCTTTTTGGCTACCTGTTGCTCCCCTTCCTTTTTCCGCTGCTTCTTCGCTGGCGGAATACTGTCAAATTTCTGCTTCTTCTCCAGCTCCTGCTTCTTCTTCAGCTTCTGATGTTTCTCCAGCTTCAGCTTCTTCTCAAGCTTCTGCTGATTTTCAAGTTTCAGATGCTTCTCCAGATCCTGCAGCTTCTCCAGTTTTAGCTGCTTCTCCAGATTCTGCTGCTTCTCCAATTTCAGCTGCATTTCCAGCTTCTGCTGCTTTTCCTCCAGTTTCAGCTGCTTTTCCTCCAGTTTTAGCTGCTTCTCCAGATTCTGCAGCCTCTCCAGTTTCAGATCTTTCTCCAAATTCTGCTGCTTTTTCTCTAGTTTCAGCAGCATTTCCAGATTCTGCTGCTTCTCTAGTTCCAGCTGCTTCTCCAGATTCTGCTGCTTCTCCAGATTCAGCTGCCTCTCCAGATTCTGCAGCTTCTCCAGTTTCAGTAGCATTTCCAGATTCTGTTGCTTATTTAGCTTTTGCTGCTTTTCCAGCTTCAGTTGCTTCTCAAGCTTCTGCTGATTTTCCAGATTTTGCAGCTTCTCCAGTTCCAGCTGCTTCTCCAAGTTCTGCAGCTTTTCCAGATGCTGCTGCTTCTCTAGTTTCAGCTGCCTCTCCAGATTCTGCAGCTTCTCCAGATTCTGCTGCCTCTCCAGATTCAGCTGCTTCTCAAGCTTCTGCTGACTTTCCAGATTCTGCAGCTTCTCCAGTATCAGCTGCATCTCCCGCTTTTGCTGCTTCTCCAGATCCTGTTCCCGTTGCTTTGGTAGCACATTTTTTCGCTCCTTAGTCAACATAATGTGGGAACTGCCCAACAGATCTTCAAACTTCTTCGGATCTGTGAGCTTTAGGAGAGCTTTTTCAGGACTCACCTCCTTTTGGGTTACCTGTTGCTCCCCTTCATCTTCCCACTGCTTCTTAGCTGGTGGGAAGCTGTAATTAATTCCAAATATATCCTTTTCCAGGCAATATTTGGATTTCAAATGGTTTTCTGCCTTTGATTTTGGCTTGTTTTCCTGATCCCGATTGTCACCAAAAGTGAAATCGTACCAAGGCTTATTTGTCGTAACTTTTTGAGTCACTGACTTCGACTGAGTTTTGGAAGCAAAGAGACTGAGGGAATCATCTCGATCGTTACCAAATCTGAAATCGTGCCACCAAGGTTTTTGGTGCTTGATTTCATTTGCAGCTGTCTCTTTAAGAGATATTCTTCTGAGTATCGTGGACGTTTTAGATATCAGACCTATAAATTTATCTTCGTATTCTTCCTCAAAGTACGGGAAATTTTCTGCCATCACCTTGTTTATCTCCATACTCATTTGCAATCCTTTTCTTTGTTGAATGAATAGGTTTTTGTGATGAGTAAAATCGTCCTTCAAGCGACTAAGCTGAAGGGAGTCCATCGAGCTGGCTTCCGCCGCAGCCACAAGATATAGCTGCTCCAATTCATTACCCAAGATCATTTGGGCTTCAATTAATTCGTTAATTTTGTCCATGTTATATTTTTTGTATTTTACGACACGAACCGAAAAAATAGATTTATTTTAATATATATTTATATATATTTTTTTTAAACACTCGCGTTTTGTTTATGTTTTTAAACAAAACTACTTGCGTGTTCGGATCACGTCGGGGTCACCAAAATGAATATCGGCAGAGCGACGCGGCGAAAATAATGTGTACAGCTCGGATGTTGGATTTGGACTAATGGCCGAGGAGTTCGGCAGATTTATTGAAAACTCTAAAACTATCTTAAACTACTTATATCTATTAGAATAGTAGCCTAAACAATCAATACTTATCGTCTGCATACGGCTGCAGTTGACGTCGTCTTCTAATCATACGCAGATGGTGTGAAGACTCCGTATCTGTTCGCAGACTTTATTTACTTAGGTCTACGGCCTATCAGCATATCGAAGTATGTGACAATAGTGAAACTATTCTAAGACAGGGCTTATCTGAGGCTCTAGTGGAAAATTTATGTTTTAGAATTATAAGATT
>JBAMBL010001215.1:0-13722 GCA_037043405.1 Drosophila subquinaria | reverse complement strand
CAAATGGTAAGGGCTGGGGCCACTTGGGGCCCTTTGCTTTCACCACTTCCGCTGCACAATGCCGACAGTCCCAGCAGCGGCGCCATTCGCTTCCGTTTCCGCTTGCCATGCGACATTTATGGAGCTCATCATACCCCGTACTCATCATACCAACTACGACCAACTACTTGCCCTTTATTCTCTATTCAATCAGTGGCTGTCTGCCTTTCACCGAGACAAGGGACTGGGGACCCTTTCTCCTGCATCTTTTCCTTGGAATGGCAAATTGCGCGCCGGTTTTTGTGCCTCAGCTTCGATGTCCGTGTCTGTATCCGTAATCGTACTTCCCTGTCCGTCTCCGTGTCCATCTATGTAATGTCTGTTATGTCCACTCATCCATTCCTTACCATTCTTGCTGCCTTGTTTTTCTTGTTTGCGTGCTGGCTTTTTGTGTTCTGCGCTCGGTTGCCTTCGTAATTTTTTCCACATGTTCACGGCTTGAATATTTTATGGGCTTAAGTGCTTTCAGTTAGAGTCTTTTGCATTGTTCGTGTGCGTTTTGCACCTTGCACTCTGCTTTATACAAGGACGCACATAAATTCATTAGATTAGTTTCCTCCTTTCCCCCGCACATTGTTTAACGTTAGTCAAAAGCCAATGGCAAGTGTTTCGCAGTTGGCCCACATTGCCTTACCTGTAATAAAGAATGCAGACAATAACAAACAAGTTAGATAAGGTCTCATATTGTTTTTCTTATCAACCAACTAATTGCTCAGATTTTAAAATTGATTGGCGAACAAATGATGTAAATTGCTCTTTGTTTTCATAAAATATAAATTCGAATTACACCAATTTGACCAAAATTTCAATTTTAGGCAAGACTCTTTAGCACGTGGAGTCCTTTGAAAAGGAAGCCCTAGCAATGGACGGCAAAGTGAAGAGGTCATTGTTTAACACTCCCCTATCACCTGACTCGTATAACTCATTTTAATTAGGTTAAATATGCAATGAAAAGTTAAATGTGCCAAGCAAGGAAAGGGATAGCGACGACCCAGAACAGACCAGATGAACAGATTGCCCGGAAGACGTAAGGATAGGCACAGCTCTAGCAGGGACGAAGAATCAAGGATGTGAGAGCTGGAAGCCCTTGAAGGAGCGCGGAAGCATTGCAAAGGGGCGACTATTCATAAACACGAGCAACGAGCAACGAGCTCAATGAGATGCAAAGGACGATAAACAAACCCGCAAGCACCGCAAACAAGGGCGTAGTCAGCTTAGCACGAAGGTGAATGGGATTCAAAGTATTTAATTTTCTTAAATTTATATTCGTATTTTATTATATACTTCATACTATTTGATTATTGGGATTTTTGTCTTTTTCGTAAACTCATCTGAGATGGAATCTTCTTTGTCAGCCTAGGAATCTTCTTGAGAAATGAAGGCGATACTAATTATACTTCTAGACAATGTCTACAACTCCCTACTCTTCTAAGTTTTCTAGCATTGCAATTAAAATTTCTTTAGTTTCATCAATGGCAAATAGGAAATCTGTTTACTCAAATTCAAGTTCATTAACTATTCTGAATATAATCATAAACAAAAATTTAAATTTTCTTAAAATTTATGAAGCTTCAAAATTTGTAGATATATATTGTGGGTTACAGTGGCTTCCTTCTCTGTGTACGCCCTTGTCCACAACTGTGCCGCTAGCAAATAAGGTTGCGAGTCCTCGGCTTGCCTGCTTAAGGACAATGGAAGAAACGAAACGTGGCAACCAAAAACCCAAAAAAGCCAAAAGAAAAGAGCAGAAAGAAGGTTGCCATGGAGCAAGAAAGAAAAGTGCAAAAGGAGCCACGAAGTCATATTTTTCTTTGCCAAAATGAAAACGCCAACAAACACAAAGAATGAGCGGTGACTGGCGAGAGTATAAGGTTACGGGTAGGGGCAGGGAGAGGGGATGGGGAAGGGGAAGGGAAATGCGTGCAGTGTGGAAAAAAATTATAGCAGCTTCGTTGAATGGGCAACTGGGCGGGGAAGACGGCACGGCAGCAGGCGGGGCACGTACTTGGAGTATTTTGGCAAAATTAAAATTTATGAACAGATAAAAAAGCGTTAATGGGCACTCGCTGGGGTCAAGTATGGGAGGGAGGGCAGGTGGGGCAGGGAGGGGAATCTAGATGTGCGTGTGTAACAGTTTGCAACGAGTGGCAAATAAAGTAAACGCTCTGCACGAAGAGAACGGCCACCAAGATATGCTCAACAACTTGGACCATAAACGCTGCATTTTTATTTCGAGACGCATCTCGCAGCTGCGTAGTCGACACACGTTGAGATAGGAAGATTTTCCAAGTGGAGGCATTAAACATTTAACATTAAACACATAAACAATGTAGTAAATTTCTAAAAAAAATAAAACACTTAAAGCTTAACTAAAAATGGAGGAGTGGCATTAAAAGAACAGTATGTAATTAATTGCTATGTTTAGGCTTAATAATGCCGTCAGGCTTTGGCAACATTGTCGAAACACTTTAAGATTGTTATCTGAAATATGTTATAAATCCATTTGTGGTACCTCCGACTACGTGTTAATGACTTTGAAATACAGCTTGTTGCCGTTTTGTGAGGCCTTTGTTGAGCTTTATTTTTGTGGAGACGCGTTGAGTCGGGCCACGTGTTGTCGCTGCGGTTTTGTTCCCAGCCATTGTCCATTCTGGCCATCGTCCTAGCAGCGCCAGCTCGTCGCACTCGCAGCAGAATGTTAAAAAGCCATATTTCTGCTCTTGAAACAATGTCAAGTCGTCGAGAACATTTTCAAGTGGGCCCTCCGCGTCGTGCCAGGGCCAAGTAAGCGGGTTCCAAAGACTGCCTAATGGTATTTGCATGTAGCTGTTCAGCCCTCGGCGGCTCTGTACATGTGCGAGAGCAGTGTCTGGGCAGAGGCAGAGGCAGAGCCAAGAATCAGGCACTTTGGCAGGATGCAAATACCCGTAAGTGGAGGCACTGCCCACTAGTGGGAATGGGTCTGGGACTGGCCATGGACCCTGGGGTCGAGTGGCAACGTAACGCATTCTATGTCCCATGTCCTTCAATGGCCCTTCAAATGCTGCGTCTAATTATGTTTACGTGTCATTCCAAGTGACAACCAAAAAACTTTGTACGCATGGCTGAATTTTAAAGCGCATGATTTAGGCCCAACTGTGAGCCATCTTGATCTGACCCAAATCCACGTGTTGACTCCCATGTTAATTATGCGACTTCGGGAGCACACTTCGCGCCTACTTGACGTTCTCACTGATGTGGGGTTACAGCCAGTTACAGAATATCGCATTAAATTTTGATGGTGAGTAAGTAGCAACAGGTTTCCTCTTCATACACTACCAGGTCAGTTTCCTATTTGTCAACTCGGCTGAATGCGTCCAAGGTGTGAAATTACCAAAACTTTTTGGTGTCGAAACCCAAGAATGCCGGGTTGTGTTTGACAGAATACTTAATGAATTTTGTAATGAATTATTTTCAATATTGACGGTTGTTGGTGTTGCATAACACCTCAAAAGAAAAGGCGTCCCTGTCACAGATACCAGTAAGCTCTCTCTCTTCCCTGTATTTAGTTCTGTAGTTCAACTTGACGTCCTCGTAAATTATTCAGAATTATTGGGTTCTCTGAAATGGGTTACACACTGCTCAATATACGTCTTTCCCCTCTCCTGTTATCGCTTTGGGGAAAATGTACCCGGCCCTTTGTACCAATATTAATTACTTTAAAAGCTTCCCTGCCACATCCCGCGCCGTGTATCTTTTTAATAATATCGCATATTGCCACGAAATGTTAATTAATATTGCCATGAACAGCTGCAGTAAGCCCATGGGAAATGCGATTAAACTATGGCGTGGAAGCCCGATACACAAGTAGGTCTTCAATATTGAGGACAACGACAATGCCTTCAACATGTATTCAATTATATCAAATCCTGCCTTTATGCAATTCTTGAAATAGAAGACATATCTCTGCCTGAAATAACCGCATCAGGACTCAAAAGGACCGCATCCTGTGAAGAAGGGGAAGCAGACAAGAAGCCACATCATCTCGATGAGTAATTAGATGTGTAGGCATAATGGGAAGCATTCATTTTATTGGCACATTTTACTTGTTTTGACGACAGCACTAAGCACTCTTCAAAATTAAGGGAGAGAATTAGTTACGACTTTTTTTTCGCATTTATGATCTCAGTTTTTGTACCCTTACATAGACAGTATCCGGCTGCACAAGATATTTTAACATATCGAGATGGAAATATAATCGGCTATTTAGCTCAAATCTCTATCGAGCGAACAGTTGTATTTTGGCTTCATTCTTGAAGGGTATCTATAACTGTGTATTGCCCGCCGAGAGTGACTTCTGTGCCTTAATATGTTTTTAAAAATGCATTATGACAAGAAGAGCAGCAACAGCTACAGCTACAGCAACAGAATGGCTGGCAAAGTGGGCCTCTAATGAGGGAAACTCATTTGGGTAAAAGCACAGAAGCAAAGCGCTCTACCATTAAAAAGCATAATAATAAATACTTATCTCCAGGACGAGGAGGAGCCACAAAAACGCAGCAATGGCGAACACGTTGTCGCATACATGCCACGCCCCCATTCCGCCCAATACCGCGCGTATGTATGGGGAGCAAATGTCGTAAAACAAATGTAAAGTGAAATTGCTTTTGCCGCTGCCCGCGACCTGTTGGCTCCACGCCCCACAAATAAAAGACACGCAACCTGTGTGTATGGGTGTGTATGTGTGTGTGTGTGTGTGTGTGTGTGTGCGTGTCGACAGACGGATCCGGAAACGGATGTGAAAAGTGCAGTCATAAATGCGCCGCCGTCCTTTATGTAAGACTTTAATAATTGTCGAGAACGGGAGAAAGCGGAGAAAGAGGAGACAGAGAATTGCTTTGTGTGCCACCGCCAACGATTCCAGCGTTGCGACGCCTACGCCGACGGCGACGGCGACGCCATCATCAACACCAGAGAGATGAAAATTTGAAACTCGCGTATTTTCTTTTATTTTATGACCATTCTTCTTATGTTTTTCGGCTCCCATTTCCTCGGCACCTGTTTCCAAGGGGCCGCGCTTTCTAATTATGACAAATGCTAAAATATTGCCCATGTGTATGAGTATGTGTGTGAAAGTGTATTTTGTGCAGGCACTTCTGCCATCCAGCGTGTGTGTGACTCTGGAGATTTCTGATTTTGAGCGGGGCGTGCTCGTTTCCCTCGCTGGAATTTCGCTAAGTCCCAAAATAAACATAAAAATCCGTTGCAAATCCGCGCCACACGTCATCTAAATCATATCCTTATTGCCGCCATTTTGCGGTTTTCATTTTGTATAAAGAAGCACAGGAAATTGTGTACGAGCTGATGATGAAGCATGCCCAAAATTAATATACATAGTACATTTAATGTACGCAATTCAACTTGTTCTTTCTTAATACAAACATAATCTGACTCTTAGCCCAAAAGTTGAAAAGAACCAAAAAAAAGCTACATTAAGAGATGTAAAACAAATTATCAAGCTTGTCTAGTTATGTGCTTAACGATTTTAACTCTTTAATGAAATTGGTTTGTAATAAGTGTTAAAAAATTGTAAATTATAATTTGTTAGCACATAAAATAGATTTATTTATATATTTATTTGCAAGCATTTTTATAAGAACAACTACGAAGTTAAAGAAGTCTTCGGTTTGGAATCTTTTTTTAAATGAAAGTTGCAAAATTATTATAATTTTTGATTTTAATAAAGAGAAACTTAAGAAGTATTAAAAGTGTCTAGCATGTTCTAGTTCTTAAATATCTTCCGAGCTTATTATTCAATCGTGATTATTCAAGAATCGCTTGTGATAACATAAGTGACCTTTTGTACTTTTCACATATGTACAGGGTCTAAAAATTAAAAAATGCTTAGCTTATTTACAAGTACAAGTACAAAAAGCGAACTCGTATAGGGAATAATAAGTAGATGTTTTATAAATTATGTGGGATGATATTTTTTGTGCTAGTTGACTTTAATATTGGGAACTCATCGCTTTGCTCTTGTGATGAACTTTGCTCCCGGGCATAATAAACAAGCTTGAATGGCTTTCTTGGCGGCCATTCAATATTTTTCAATTATATGCATGCGTCCCCAATCCCATTGGAGTGTCCTTCCCCGCAGCCCTATGCTGCTTTTGATGATGTTGCTGAATCTGTTGTTGCTCTTGCTGTTGTTGTTGTAGTTGTGTTCGTTGTTGGTCAACTTGTTCGCCATTGGAATATAAAGTTTAAATTGAATTTTTGCGGTTTGTCATTGTTCACAGGCGGCATCCATATACCGTCTGCATGCAGCACGCAGTGCAGAGGGACCCACATATGTCAGTCTGTTCTGTCCTGTCCTTAACTCCTGATCCTCTCCTGCTCTCTCCGTCCTCACTTTCAACTCTTGTCGCATACTCCCTTCTGCAGTTGCGGTCGCTTTGTTCACGGAAATGCGTTTCTAATTCAATTTGCTGTCAACATGCTGAAAATAAAAAAAAAATTAAAACTCCGCCCGTTGCGTTTTCACTGCCCAGCAATTGAATGGGCGTGGCACGCGGCCATTTCCCGCTCGCGTTCTCTATCTTTTTGCGGTTTTGGCAAATTATTTCGCTGTAAGTGATATCTTTTAATTTGCGGAAATTGTCCAATGAAACATTGGTGTTGGTTTTGTTGATGCTCTTGATGTTGCTGCTGCGAATTGTGCAGTTAATTTCGAAAAACCAGAGTCTCTGTTTACACAGCGCTTCGACAGCATGAGAATGATTCCAGTTGCGTATCAGATAACGAATGGCATTGGGGAAATCCGTTTGCAGTCGGTTTTGTCGCTGGACGAGTAAATTTGACAACGTTGGCAATTAAAAATTATTCAGCTGAAATTCATTTCAATTAGCAATGCAATTAATTCGCAGATTTGCTGACAATGATATTTCGCCATTTCCGTACATTCACGATTTATTTACTTTTGAAAACAATGCCAAGACTTTTGCATGCCTAAAAGTATGCTTGGATTTTATTATTTTATTAATCGTAATTTTTGCTAAGAATGGTGTATTCTAATTTGACAGTTTAACTTTTGCTAAGTATACAACATGTGTGCTTTTATCTCCTACTTAGATTGCACTGAGGAAGACCAGCTAATTTGAGGATGATTAAAAAGCAAACTTACTGAGACTTCAGAGCTCAGCGAGGCGTATCTCAGAAATCCGGAAACTCAAATTGAATAACAGTGTTAAAGTTGAAGTCACTTTTGTCAGTTGCCAAGTATTTATAAAGCGCTTTTCTCACATTAAACTTATTTTTTATCTTTTGCCTCGGCGTATGCGCAATTTAACATTCGCTTCCAGTCGAGTGTTGAGTGTTTACAAAGTAATTTACCAACGTGCCAAGAGCTAGAATCAGTTTAACGCGATTGTTTTCATGACTCTGAATATAATTTTTGTGGCAAAATATGAAAACGGATATATGTATATGTGTATCCGAATATATGTATATATCACGACAACTTGATTTATTTTGATTTCAATGTTTTTCAAATACATCTTATTCATTATTTATATTAAGCCTAATCAATAAACAAGAATACATATTGATTAAATGGTACATGATGTGGGAGTGCAGTGTCTGTTTTATACAGGGTATTTCAGAAAATGTTGGCATGGCTCCGATGGCTCTGTCACCTTTATCACTTACCCTGCAGTTGCACTTTTTAAAACTTTCGCTGTTTCTTTACTTAAACATAACGCAGAAATGTGACATAAGAATGAGGACATGGTATTTAAATACTTTCAGTTGTAGACTCGAAAGCGTGAGTTGGAAATCATGCACTTACATACTTGTATGGAATGCAATATGTTCGTAAGAACATTGCTTTGCTTTTAGTTCGACTTGAGAGGGTTGTTTAAAGTCTTCTTGTTGGCAGAATAGAAACGGTGGCTAACTCTGATTATTAATGTGAGGAGATCAGAAGATAGAAATATATTTATCCCCTATTCACTAATTGAGATAAAATTTCTAATAACTCTGAACAAATGCAACATGCATTTAAAGATTTCTTGAATCTGCCCTCGTTTAAGTGAGTCGCTTGGTTGCGTATGTCGGTCATGTTAGTCATGTCGTGTCGTGTCGTGTCGTGCGACCAACTGCTCAAGTGCTGTCGATTCCGGGCGCATCATGTGACAGCAACTTTGACTCTGTGGCCGGTTTTAAACGCATCCCAAATATTTGGACAACGTGTGGATCGTGCGTTCCTGCACCTCGTTTTAATTAACCATTGGCCACCAGTTGCTGTCCTACGTGCTAATGTAATCCTCTTCGTTTTAATTACAAAACTCCACAAGCTGATGCTGCTGGTGGCATTGCAGAAGGTTCAAGTGGACGACAGTGGACGAAGGTCCGAGGACCGAAAACCGAATGCCAAAAGTCTTTGTCCAGACTGGCCAGTGCCAGTGCCAGTGCCAGAGTCGGGCTCAGTGAGGAGGCCCATTTAATTCACTTGCTACAAGTCTCGTAAAATTAACGTAGCATACTCTACGGGGCGCCAAATCCAGCCCTGAGCCGCTTAGCATTGTTTTCCACACCCCATTCCCCATTCTCCATTCCCTCACCAGTCCTGCTTCCAGGCTCGGGTAAGTCATCGTCATCATGGGTGACTTGGTTGCGGCTGCGGTGGCCATTGCCATCCATTGCCCGAAGCCAGGGTCGAAATGCGGCGCCAACATCCTGTGTAAGGCGATTTGCCGCTCCTCTATGCTGCTTAATTAGTGAAACTGCCGCCTCGACACATTTGACCGGTGCTCGACTGCGGTGGCCTTCACTTTGGCTCAAAAGGCTCTTTGCATTTAAATTGATGGCGCAATGCCGCTGCTGCCGTCGGACACTCACAAAGGGCGCCCTACAGTGCCTACCACACCCACAACAACAACAACATCAACAACAACAAACTGACTGCTGACGTGATGCCCTCTTGACGAACTTCTTTTCGCTGGCTTTGCTCGTGTACGGCATACACTTAATTATACGCTTTAATTGGCTGAAATCAACACCACGGGTGGCCAGCCATGATCAAATCCCCAGATGCTGTAAGCCCTGCTTTTCTGGTCAGGCACCAGTTTCAATTTGCCAAAGCCATTCAAATGATTGCAGACAAATGGAAACTCATTGAAATTCAAATTCTTCCCTTTAGTCACACTGACGATATGACTCAAATTTTCAAGTTCTTTATGCCAAACTATTCTGTGGCACTGTTAATGACAAAACCCTTACAAAGTTCCCTGACTTGTGTTCAATTCAAATTTAAATTTAACCCATCTAAGGACAAAAGAAGCTTTTTTCGTAAAAATGATAACTGAAAAATGGACGTTATAATATAAAAATATCGTCAGGTTTATTTCATGATTTTAATTAAATTTTAAAATCCAAAAATCTGTTTATAATTTATTACTTAAGAAGTTCGACACCTATAAGTCAAATCTCTTAGTATTTTTATTGCAAGTCAAATATTATTCAAGTATTTGTTATCGCACAAATATTTATATGTGGTCCAGATGGGAGCCATGAGATATAGCGCCACTCAACAAAGATGTTTTCACAATTCGTTGCTGTGACAACCATAATTAATACATGCTACACAGATGCCTTCAGGGACAGAATTCAGTTGGATTCTCACCCTCACCTTGGCTCTGTATCTGGCATTGGCCCCAGACATAATACCATATGCGATGATGACAAAAACAACAATAACAGTGGGCAACAACAAAATGGGAAATGGAAATGGAAAAGGAAGGGGAAGGGGAAAGGGTAGACATGAAGCAATAACAAGCGGTAGGGTGTCTTGTTTTTAATAAAAATAAATCGCAGCATGTGGCGACTGCTGGAAGCGGCAACTTGTTTCGTCAATGAATGAGGAACCAGCCCGAGAGGAATCTACTACAAAATGGGAGGCATCTCGCCGCAAAGCAAGTTTGCTAGATGAAAGCACATTCAAGTATAAACACATACTGAACGAAATAGGCATATTAAAATATTTATACACACATTTATGTTCTCCCACACATACATATATGTACATCGCATTGACGTTACCAAAGGGGAGTGATATCGACGCAGTTAGGCACCATGCAAATTTGTAGCACTGCATATTAAAATTCGTTTTTAAACTGAATTCTTTATTGTTTTTGTCGCCGTTGTACAGCGTTAGCAGCTTCGTACATATGTACATACTTTATAGGAATCATATTGTGCAGAAAGCGCACTTTAATATCCTTCGTGCATAAAATGAATAAATTGTATATATGATAAAGATTATTAAACGATTTTGAGAGATGGAAAGAAATACTGTCCACAAATTTATCTGCGATGCAGAGCATAAATTAATTTCCTGGTTTAAGTCATAAGTAGGGGGAAGAGAAATATTTGTATTTAACTTATTTTGGTGGTTCCGGGCTCTCTAGTAAGAGTCGCCGACCTTAAATAATCAGAGCTTTACATTTTTAGGCTCGATTCCCCTGTTTTGATATAAGAAACTGTTACTTACGCCATCTTAATGCGCATTAAAATTTAAGCAGTTTTGTGAAAAAAACTCAGCTTTCTAGCTCTAACCGTTTTATATATACTTATATATATATGTATAGATCAGCGGTTGGCACGAAATCTGAATTCGGGAGCACTACAACAACAACAACAACTCTATTAGAGTCCACCTAAGTTGGGAGCAGCGGTTGCTCCCGGAGCCACGGCGTGCCCACCGATGGTATAGATAGATAGATAGATAGATAGATAGATAGATAGTTAGATAGTTAGATAGAAGGTGTTTAATTTGTCTGCCAATCTCACACATTTTGGGAACACCGAAAGTTCGCTTGGCTGTTTTCAAGGCAATTGTCATAAGAATCTTTAAACTGGAGATATTTGTGAAGTACACCTGACTATGTTATTTATTAAAGTGCTTTCGAAAAGTATGCTACAAATTAAAAGCAACATAAGACAAATGTACCCCCTTAATAGTAACACCCATGAACTAAACGTTTGTACGTTTGTATGTTTGCATTTGACTTGGCGATAAGTACAACTGACTGCGTCAAGTGTGTGTTATACTGCGACTATGTGTGTGTGTGAGAATGTGTGGGTGTGTGTGAGAGAGAATGTGTTCTACTCAGTGTGGTCTTGATGTTTGTAAGTTTAAGTGGTAGATATTATTCAAAAGGAATTAAGACTGAAATGAAAAGCTTGTCGACGATGATGAGGACGAAGCGGCGGTCGAGTGAGGACTGAAGACAGACGAAGGGCAACGGGCGGTGAGCGACGGAAGCTTCTGAGGAATGGCAACCACAGGACGAACGCTTTTAATAAATACGACTGTTTACAGATGCATCTGTTTGTGTGTGTGTTTGTATGCGTGCGTGTGTTTATGTGTGTGTGTGTGTGTGTTTGTTTGCTTACCGCTTGTTTGTTCTGTGTTCGCTGCTTGTGATGCAAATGTCAAGAGAAAAGAGCAACAGCATGTGGAGAGGGAAACTGGGAGGTTTCATAACACAAGATAAAGGCCATGAGTTCGAGACTGTTGAGGGGTGTTTGGGAGCCAAGGTGGTTGCCCACTTTACTGCCATTTAAAGGCGGACTTTGCATAATGCCAAACGGCAACTATAACTACAAAGATTCACGGTGGCTGTTGCGGTGCGGCTAAGTAAGAAAGCCAAGTGTCAACATAATAACTTCATTACGGCGAACGCTGAAGGTGACGGCGTTGAAAGCGGAGACGGAGACAGAGACGGAAACGAGGGACATTCGCCGGAGTCAACCGAGGCCAATCCAAATACAAACAGTAACAACATTGGCTTAACTGCAGCGATGATTGGGTTAGTGGCACCGTGAGGCCCAAGTATCAAGAGGCGCAAATGTAAATTGGGCCTGGGGGCGGGAAAACTCCTCATGTGAGGTTTACCCTATTTGGTGGGAGGCGAGGCTAGACCCCATTGAAATCGGCGTTGTCAGCGATAGAGAATACACGGAAGACAGTTACTGGAATCTACGTTTAAACTAGACGTTTATATTAATTTATTCGATATTGATCGGATAATTCCTCTTCTGAGCATGGAATGTTAAAGAGAGAAAAAAATCATTTGCATAAATGTAAAGAAAATATGGTAGGCTTAAATTTTAATTTTTAGTCTAACAATTTAAATTTATCTTAAAATCAAATAAGAAAAACATTTGAAAAAATCATTATATTTATAAATTTAAATATAGTTCTTAATTTTTAATTATTTCTAAAATAAAATGAGTACAAACCTATTGCACGAATACTATTTCCAAATTGCAAGTGGCATAGTCAAAGTCATAGCCATAATCTCTTGTCTGACAAACTCCAACAACGTTTCAGTACTATCAGCAGTACTCGAAATATACCAAGCAACAACCGTCAGTTGGCGTTGCACAAGTGTTGCAAATAAGCAAATGAACTCGAACACTGGGGCACAGTGTGGTTTATGTGATTAACTCATTCGGATGTCGGCCAAATCTGGTTGCCTGCCTACGCCGACGCACGCACAGCACATGTCGTGTATCTATATGTAAGCCATCTCATCAAAATCCGAAATAAATGGCTCTGTCGAGCACCAGCGTCCCAATGGAAAATCATTTCAAATTCCATTTGGACGGTTGTGGTCATCTTACTTTAAATACGAGTTATTCTCGGCTAAACAGATAGGAGCGAATACAGAATGATGTGATCATCAGAGGAATATACTCCTCCTCTCTGGAATCTTCAATCCACTTAAATTTGGTAAGCATATGTAAGCAAAGTTTTTGGGCAGACTATCAGGTTATTCGAATGAAATTTTCAATACACAAGGGAAGAACACTCTCGGACATGAAACTTTTACTACTTTATTATGAGCCAACATGTATGAGCCAGCATACATTAATTTTTTATTATTTTTAATTGGGTAGCTTTTATAATCTGTTTGCTCACTAGTTTGTGCAATTATCAGGGGCTACATAAAACTCGCACTCAATTTATGCTAAAGTGAGTTTTCGTGTTTAATTCTCCATGATAAAATCCAGTTAATCACTTGAATAAGTAGTTAACTAGTTAATTTTTGGCCAAATTATTTATATTTTTCTCTATAAATACCGTTCAACGTGGCGTATGCGCGATGTCCGTCAGCCGAGACTTTATCTGTCAATTATATTCGACTGTTAAATGTACGAGTACTTGTAAAAATCAATTTCCGTACAATGCACACTGGACGGAAAGCCCGATTTTTTGGCATAAAGTCCAAAAAGTAATGAAAAGCTTTTGTGATTTTGATATTATATATTGAAAATAGATATTCCAAACACACTTAATCGATAATTTAAACAAGTAGAGTTGCGACCCTGGTGTTGTACCAGGGCGTCAAAGTCAAACTTTATATCAGCGCTTTGTTTACTTTTGACACGTGCGAAAGTTTTTAAAGTTTCAAGTCGTCTAATTTTGAACAGTTATTATTTTTAAATTATATCTAAAATGGATATTGAAGAGCAAGGTATGTTTAATATTAATCCTAAGTAAAAATTGTTTAATATGTGTTATTTGTTGCTTATGTGTCTTGTGTTGTTAACCCGATTTATGTTGAAAAGTTGAATCCAGTGTTCGTGAATTGTGGAGTAGAACTAGTTCCCCGCCTGTCTGTGCGAAAAAGTAAATAT